>KB683745.1:0-16460 GCA_000349165.1 Anopheles christyi
AGGATAAGTGCCTGATGCGTTGGACACGGTACGCCACTGCTGGTCTGCATTGCAGCCGGATGTTCGCCTGGTAGGGAAGGAACAGAAAGAGAGAGAGAGAGAAGAGAGAACAACAAACGGATGTAATCGGAATCGATTTGAGTTTGAATTGAATGCTTGGTCGTTTGCCCGTCGAACATCTTACCGTTTAGAACGTGAACCTGTACACTGGCGGATATCGCACCGGTTGGGACGCAGGTGTAATTGCCCGAGTCTCGCAGGGTCGCTCTGGTTAGCATTAGACGACTGCTGGTGCCACCTTCCGTTTTCTCCGTCTCCAAGCTGATGCCACCACGGGCCGAGTCAAAGTCAACGATCGATGATCCATGGTACCTGAAAACACGGGACAGAACGACGGTACAGAAACAGAAGTTTTGCTGGATCACAGGGCAGGAAGTGAGCTAGACACACACACACACTCTCACACATACGTACCATGAGATGGACGATGCATGGACATTCACAACACAGGACAGGGAGATGGTGCTGCCCTTCTTGACGTGCACCTCCTGGGAGCCGATTATCTTAGCGCGGGCGGCTGTTGAGAGAAAATCTATAAGTGACGCGGTGAAGTTTACATGGAAAAGAACGAACTCGCATTACTATAGGTGTTTCTGCACCAACGGTTAAACAGGGGATACTACGCTACCCACTAAATAGAGGAATGAAGAGAAGCAAGGAATGTTTTTGGAGAAAATTGGGATAAGAAAAAACTAAAACGTCACTACGAACGAAAGGAAAGAATGTGTGAAAAGGAGTTAGTCCCGATTCGTCACTAAATCGCCAATCTCGCGTCTGTTTGCAATGAGGTGTAGTTAATGGCTTCTGCAACGGAAGCCAGCTGCGGAAACGTACCGGAACTGTATTGCATCGATAATTGTGTTACATTGTGGTGCATATTGCATCTGTTGCATCGATAGCAGCAAACGACTGATTGGACGAAGAGCGCGTGTCGTTCATTTGTTGTACAAAATACGTTCCAAAATTTTAACGCTGGCAAAACATCCAACGCTCGTATGACTGATGGAGAAATTCTCCTTTTTTGTTGATGATTTTTGAAAAAAAAAAATCAAAAGTCCAGATAGGCATCGATCGATGGTCGCAGCACACATCTGGTTTATCCGTTTGGAATGGTTTTGGAAGTTGGTTTTTTGACAGCCCATGTGGAAACTCGAAACGTTTTAATTCGTCCCACTTTAGCTGCAGCTGAGCATTTTGGGTGTGGGTCTTTTTTCCTCCCTCGTCATCGGGGGGTTTTGGATGACATGAGCGCTCGTTTGCTGACAGGATCGATGGGCCGGACTTCTTTGTTTGCATGGACACAGGCACTAAAGTGACCGTATGTACCCGTGTCGTTGCGTACGCGGCGAGCTTGCAGCTGCATTAGCTTCCCGTTTCTTGCAGCGATTGGCTTAGTTAGTAGCTTGCCAACGATGGGATAGTGTAGATTTGTTTTTTTTTTATCTTTTGATGATTTGTCCCATGTGCCTGGTAGCGTCTGAAGCGGGATAATCCTAGCCATCGATACCGAAAAGGACGAACTCAGCTGGACTCTGCCATAGCGGAACGGGCCTTGTCTTTTTTTTTTCTTTGCCCTTGTTCCACGTCGTTCCATGTTATGGCTCGATGGAAAAGTGGAACAAAAATTAGAATAGTTTGTGCTGGACACATCGTGCAGCAGTAATTTCGACACGTTTCGCTGTCCGGTGTCGATTTTACGGACAGACAAAATCGAACAGCACAACTTTGCCACGGCTTTGCCCGGGTTGGGTGCATGGGCATGGTGGATACATATTCCGGGGGAGGCTTTTTGTGCTGTTGACGGGTGTCGAAGCAAACCATTGTGCCACGATTCTCGTACACCGACACAATGATACCATGATGAACGCAAAACTAGTGGCAAGGGTGGTGCGAGTGGTCAGACTAAGCGGAAACGAGCGGGATGGTTCCGGAACTTATATTTTGAGTGCAAATTGTACGTAGTTCGCTTTCTATTGATAATTGTGCACGTATGACAGATATGTAACGGTGGTTTTCTAATTGGATCTATTCCACGAGTCACCGAAACCAATTGGCGATAACAGGGGGGTGCCATGCAGAGGATAAGCTTGTTGTACCCGCTGAAGCGATCGAAAGTCAAATAAAGTTTCAACTGTGGCTTAAATGTGATGCAAATTTGTCAAGAATTTTTAATCAACTCTGTCTCTCTCTCTGTTGGGGTTGTGTGAGCAGCAGAAAGTGCAAGCCCAAGTGATATACTTTCGAGCACAAAAGAGTAGTTGATCGTGAATTTTAACGTACATTCTCGAACACTCTCAACCTACAACAACCGAGATAACTCTGGGAGACGGATTTGTAAAGTTATTTTATCGATCGTTGCAAATCCCTGCGAGAGTTTACAGACAATGTTGAAGCTTAAAAATGCATGTACATGCATGCAATTAAATGTACAAGCTCATGTGCGGTGCACAGACGCTGTCATATTTGCAGTAAAAATAAAGGAGAGGGATTTTAAGCACACTGTTCGAAGCCAAGGTAAAGAATGCTGAGAGTGTTTAGTGAGTGTTTTGTTCAACTGCACTAAACGCTGAACCCAATGAATGTGGGATAGTGTAACGCAAAACCTATTAGCAGTAGGAGCGCTCAAATTAAAATGATTACGAGCTTTCTGCCATATGCAGCGTATTCACGGTTGCGATTAATCATAATTTGTTAAGCGGCACTAGATTACGAACCCACCAGTGTGCAATTGTCTAGCTATTGTAGCTTAGTACTCTGAAAGCACTGTATCGTGTGCTCGCAACACTCGAAAGTACCTGCCCCAATCGGTACACACTGCAAGTTCATGCAGAACATAGTTCCGCTCCGTCACACAATGGTTGGAGGGAGTCGATGGTGAATGGTATCGTAACGCGGCATCGACCACACATACTCACTCTTTCCCCACTGCACCGAACGAGGGCGATAAAAGACGGATAATGACAGGATAAAACAGTGGTTAGCGCCAAGGCGAAATAAATAAGAGCAATCTTGTCTGACTGTTTGCTGGCGCGCCACGCGCACTGTGTTCGCTTAGCATCATCACCATCATCATCATCATCATCATTGTGCGCCAGAAGGATTTCTGTCGTAATAATGGGAGGCATTAAAAGTTGCCGCTCCATTCCATTCGTTTTGGGGTTGGGGCGAGAGTGGAAATACTTTCGATTTGTTCCCTTCGCTTCCCGGTGAGATGCAACAAGGTACACAAACAGCATTGTGCTCGTGGTGAGGGGTTATTGTGTGCCATTAGCGTGTGCCAATGGCGTGGTGTGGGAAGCATAACGGGATAAAGATCTGCCCTGCCTTGTACCAATGCTCGATCAATGATCTTGGTTCGGTCGTTCGGAGGATGGAAATAAAATGGGGAAAATATAATAACGTTAGCGAAAGAATACGAGTCTCGTGGGGGAAGTCTGTGGGGGAAAAAGGAAGGGGGGGGGGCATCATTGCCGAACATAAACATCCCTTCCCTAGGCTTTGGAACGAGTGTGGGGGGAGTGTGGGAGGGGGGAGAAAATCGTACGAGTAAGCGAATATGCGAACGTGCTCCATGCGAAGCAGTTCCACGTTCGGTTTGCCAGATTATGAGCTTTTATTCGAGCGCACCGGAATGGTTGGTTGTGGTTGGTTGGAGGTTGCACTTTTTTTATATCTTTTAATATATGATTTACGATTGTCGTTTGGTAGAGATAGCGCAAACAATAAATGGGTTTAAAAGCGTGCGGCAGGGTGGGCGAGCGAAGGGTTCGCCCGGGAACAATTGCATCGTAGTCACGGTTTTGTTTCGCGAACCGCAGGAAGGAGGGTCGGAATGTTCTTTTAAAATTGTACAAAAGAAAGGAAAAAAGGCCCGCGTTCACACAGACGCAGAGCATACCTCAACGGTTGTTGTTTGTTGGAGGATTGAGAAAGTCGACTGTGAATGGTTTTAATGGAGTTATAAAGCTTCAGGAATTGGGGTAAGAGACCCGTGAAAGAGAACCACCACTAGAAGGGGGTTTAAGTTTTGCTTTCACAACCACCGTTGTTCGGTCTCGATCGTTTGCGTATCCCCATCGATGGTATCGGTAGAGGAGGAAGAAGGGAGAGGAAGTACGTGTACGAGCTTATGGGTGGATTGAAATCGATGTCGAATGTACACGCGTTCGGGGGCAAGAGGGTTTATAAATCACGAGTGGATTAAAACGAAGCGCTGTAGAAATGCTGTGCGATACCGAAACGGGAGGGATTTGTTCAAATTCGTCGAACAACCGTGAATGAATTAGATTGTGGTTAGCGATAAGGCAAACGTCACCCTAGCAATTAATTGGGATGAACGTGAAAACCCTTATGATTTTTGTTTTTTTTTTTACATTTTACTGTCAATAAGCTTGTAGAAAGCTATAAGTATTTCAAACAGAGTTATTATTTAGTTACGGAAGCAAATCAAACAAATTTCATAATAAGCACTTTACCAGTGTAACAATTTCGCATTCAAACGAGTAAAGTACTGGGCGTCTCCATGCAAAATTTCCCTTTTCCGATTTGAGAAATAAAATAATATTTCGCCTCCCATTAAATGTTTTAAAAAACGAAATCATATATCCATGTCATTTTGCAACTTTAGCGTTGCTGTGCAACCATCAAAAGCTCTTCATTTCGCATTTCCGCGCACTCTGGAAAAGTTAAAGTTACTGCACTGCTAGTAGGCGGTTCCTTCCATCATCTAACGAGCATGCAAAGCAGCGCCAGCGGCAATAAGTATGAGGTATGACTGGTGAAATGATTTGCATAATAGTGAAAAATTAAAGAAACACAAAACCATCAATTTTGCTGCTGACTTTTGCATTCAAACAAGGCGATCGTCGACTAGGGAGACTCAACTTCCATGTTCGGTTTTTCTTTTTCGCTTGCTTCTAGCCTCATTCACTCGTCCCATAGTTTCCTATATGAAGTTGGGATGATTCTTTCATTTAACGTTCAATTGAAAGCACAGTTCCGACTTCCCTGTGGTCGTTTGCTGAGTATCGTTTCCCTTCAAGCGCCTAGCGCTGGGCTCGTCTACTAGAGGCTGTTCGCACTGGAGTGTATCATTATGTTTTTAGCATTCATAGCTCATACATAAACACCGAAGCAACAAAACAGTGTTGAGCATGGTCAAAGCACCATACAAACACTGTGTATTTGTATTTGTGCATTCTTTACCAACTGTTTGGAACGTTTTTTGTTGTTGCTTCTTGCGGCTTACGTCTTGCAAACAAATAAATCCTTTGCCAACATCTATCGTGACGGGTGGTTTGCGTGTGCGGGTTATTCTCGCGCCAGCAAATCACTACCGCACCAAAAAAATAGTTGGGCCATTGTGAAGGGGGAAATGGTGAAGAAAACACACCATCCCTTTGGTCTAGGTGGTTCGGTTGTTTGTTGAGCAGCACAGAGAAGCAAAAGTTTTTTCTATTGTTTTTCGATAGTTTTTGTTTCGCAAATGGGCAGTACGAATGGGAAAACGAAGTTTGGTCGAGAACAAATGAGGGAAGAAATTGCGCTCGTACAAAGACGAAGACAAGCGATCGATCGCTAAAGGGAGTGAGGGTGTGTGTAATTTTTCTTCCCTTTCTTAGCCGGTGTAGCTGGTTGCAATGGCGTGTTCTTGTCCGTGCCAAGAATCCTTGGCAAACCCAGTGACCAATGGGGTCGTATGGGAAAGGAATGAAAAAGAAAGGAACGCATAAGCATCACGTAATCGACCCGCGATCCTATCGACACGGACAATAGTGGGGACCAAACGACCGTACAGCACTATGGAAACAAATGAAAATGGTGGTTTGCGTGCATGTAAACGGCCGCACTTGGTGTTGAAATGGGCACCGCCATCACTCTGTACGACGGGGATGGGAAATTAGGGGTGTGCCTTTCTTTAGCTATCGCACCATCGTTAATATCACTTCACGCTGCATAAATTAGAACCGACAGTGATAGTTCCATCCAGAGCAAAACGCGAGGGACCGTCACGGACCGTCAGGGACGTGTTCGGGAGGGAGATATACTACTTTAATTTGAGTTTAATTTGCATGTCAACCCTCCTCGCCAGCGTGATTGTTGCACGTCCTACACCCTCCCTATCCGTTCTGTATAGTTTGCTGATTTGCCTTCGCTTTCGAAATAATCTACGCTATAGAACGTTCGCAAGCGTATGTGGCAGGGAAACGGTCGTCAAACGCTGGGAGAAGCTGTCGGATGCAGAGTGTTATTTATTGAAAAGCTCATTCGCTTGCACGGACGCTTCGCCAACCGGAGGAGTCAGTCGTGGCTTGCCGTGGTGTCATTAAGGTGCAGTGTGCATGCGTGCGTGCATAACATTGGCAAAACAGTGCCACGGTGGAAGGGCTGGATAGGGGCCGGTTTGTTGCTTTCTCGATTGACAATTTCAATTTTTATCAAGCCACTCGTGTCGTTTCCTCCTCTCTACCCCTAGCGTCACGATCCTTCCGGACAGCTACACGCACGGTCGGTGGCGTGTCGTTGTTGTTGGTTCATTTTATTCAGCGTCATTTCTGTGTGAGTTGAGTGTGCGTTGCTTGTTTGTTTCCATCCCGCCCCTTTTTTTTGCACACACTTTCTATCCGGTGCATAGTTCCCACGATCATATCGGTGCTGCTACTATCAGCGTTTGCTACGTACCACACCGGGGCGGATACACTGAAGCTGGTTCGCCTCTTTTCCTCACCCAACGCATGGCACGGTAAGTAGCAAGCGCACTTTAATGATTATAAATTGAAAATGAATTTTAATGAAAACATGCAACGCTGCAACAAATGAACACTCGCTGTGGAGAGTCTGCTCAAGAGTGCGTTTGGTAAGGAAACCTTCCACGGAGGAGGATACAATGGGCAGGAGACGTTTATATTTTGTATGAGAGAATGTTTTTTCGTCTCCGTTTTGGCTCGTGCGATGAGTTGTTGTTTCGCTTGTTGTATTATAGCGAAACTTTCTACTCAAAAAAGGGACCTTAGGGTAACGTTTGAGCAAGCGGTTCTGATGGTCATCTGTCAAATCTAGCGTTGATTCCGTTTTTTGACGGCACTCCCTTTCCTTTATTGCGGTGTTTGTTTAGCAATTTGGGGGTGAGTGGAAAAGTGAGAAAATTGTATAAAATTAACCTACATAACAGGGAATAGATAGCGTGATTGAAGAAGATTAAGTTGGTTTGTTTTTGAGTTTATTGCCCTCAAAGGGGAAAACACCACACAGAAACACAAGCATGTTTGTGGTTATGTTATCAGCGCTCTATTTGTTCAAATATTAAATCATCCCTTTAGAATAGTTGTCAAAGGCAATAAATCAATTACGGCTAGAGGGTTTCTAAAGGTTTAGGGTTTCTAAAAAAGCGAAGCAAAACGCAATTTTAATTTCGTTACGCAAACGATAAGATAATAAAGGATAAAAAGTGAATCTAAAATGCTCGCGCTTTCATCACAAAAAAAAAAAGTGTTATACTCAGTTTTTTGTTGACTCTTTCGTCGATGTATTTAATCCCCAGAAAACGGTACTACACGCTGGTAGAGGGCTTTAAATTGCCGTAGGATGAGCTGGTTTGCGTCATTGCGTCATATTTTTCAACCACAAAATCGTGGAAGGCATATGAGCACGTAGAACGCAGCGTTACTTCTAGCGGGCATGTCGTTAGATAAACGATAATGATCACCATTCGTACCGAAATCAATGCTCGGTTTTTATCTTAATCCTACCAAATCCTCCCAGCCGGATTGGCTTCAATGGGGAGTTTGGGGAGTTTTATTTTCCGGAACAACCGTAACACGAGAAAAAGCTTTCCGGGGCACGATGAACATTGTGTGCTCGTGGAGTGTAGCACGAAATGGAAAGTGACTTTTGCACCTGCAACGGAAGTGACACCATAATTCACACTGTAAAACACTTGCCGAAAACATGTTCTACTAAAGACAAAAGCATTTGAAATACTTTCTTCCCGTGCTGGTGAATGTGGGTAGCCTGGAAACGACCACCGAGAATGAACCGAGGGGAATCGGAATTTAAAGAGAGTTTGTTTTTTTGTTGTTCTTCCCCCCGCTATATCAAGCTCGATTTATGCCGAGTTGCATTAAATTAAGCAAAAGGGGGGCGAACAAAAAAAAACAACAAAAAAACGCAACACAAGTTCAACGTGGTGCAAAATCGACCACCCACTAGTGCCATCATCCACACGCGCGAGGTGGCGAGTGTTAAATGGGTGGAAAATAAAGTTATTCGATTCGGTCGTACCGTCGCTTATAATATCATTATAATTATCCCATCCGCATCTGCAAACTGGTAGCGCCTGATCCAACGGCACAACAGAAAATTCCGATTGGGGGTTATGCATTTGCACCGTTTGTTTTGCTGGCCACCGTGACTCACCGACAAGGCAGTCTGCATTGGTTGTACTCTCTCTCTTTCTCTCTCTCTCTCTCTCTCTCTCTCTTACCCTCTCTTTGTGTCTCTCTGATTGCCTTGGGGGCTCTGTTTTATGCGTATTCTAGTGAGGCATAACGCAATTTTACGTCTCCTGGTTGGGTTGGATGAAACTCTATTGCTGGAGTCGTTTTTCTGGGGCTAGCAGATAATACAGCTTTCATGCTTTTGGCTTGATCAAGTTCATTTTTGGATCGGCCAAACACCGCTGGGAGGTGGATTGGAAAACAAAGGGGGAAAATGTTGATAAAGGTGAACCTTTACCCATAGGCTTACCGTAATTTTTGGAGTGGATAAAGTAGTTACGCCAGGACGGATACATGTAAAGGAAGAAGAGAGTGTGTTTGTGTGTGAAAGGTGAGGGAGAGAGAGAGACCGAGAGAGAGAGAGAGTGAGCTTGCATATGCATGGAATAATAAACAAATTGGCCAACGCAGAAAGCCGAATAAAGCTTCAGTGTTTTAAAAGGCCACACTCCGTAACGTAGTAACGCAGGGGGCAAAGTTCTCTCCTTCCCAAGGGGAAAATAGGGACTCGTTGTGTCATGCGTGTATGTGTGTGTGTGCGCGCATGGTGTTTGATAAATTGTTTAAGCAAATTTTAAAGCGTACCGGTCCATAAATAATACCATTAAAAATCACTTTCACGTACCGAAGCAAGGCTATATTTCAACCCGACCACCCGGCTACTGTCGGTTCCTGTAGGGAATTGGTGTATACAGTGTGTATGGGTGGACGAGCTACAATGTACAGGGCAAAACAGTTAGGGCAGAAATCCCAAAAATAGTTTAGTTGGATGTGCAAGTAACTTTTTTCTCACTCTCTCTCCGCTGTTACTGGCTAAGGTTCCCACGGTCGAAGAAAAAACAATCCACTACACGTGTTAGTTCATCTGTAAGGAAACGGTCGCACGGAAACGGAGGGCGCTAAGGCTGGGTTGTGTTTTTGTGATGTAATGTATTTATAATGCGTTACGTCGTGAGCAGGAGATGCAAATTTACTCCCAGCACTACTATTACCGTTGCACCGGTGCTGTCTTTGGGGAGTGCTTAAAAACTTTTTCCCAATCCACACCGATTTACTCAGAACTGCACCTGACAGCACCGGGTGGTGCATACGGCATACGGTGAAGCACTGACGACTGATGACGCACAGGCGGTCGCGTATCGCAGCAAAGATTAGAAATGATGGTCAATAATAATGAATGCTTCGAGATTAGCGTGGGGCATTTGATTTATGCAATCGAAAGCGGCCTGTACGGGATGGAAATTTAAATAAAGCACGCTCATTTTTTGTACGCTCGGTTTGCTGCCGCGGAGGATTCAACTGGGCCATGTCGCACGAAATCCCACGGTTTTTGTTCCACCAGTGTTTTCTGATGATAAGTTATTTGATGGAGGGGCAGATTTGGATGATTGGGGTGCGGCTTGTGTCGAAAGGAAGGCATGAAAAAGCTACCTTTTCCATCGCACCATAATGTGTCCGTGTTGTGTTTTTCCCATGCCCGGGCGGATTAAGCGCACAGTGTTCAATTAAACTGGGCTGTTATTAACTACAACTACCACCGACCGACCAGGATCAGGATGCCGAACAGCAATACGCGCTCTCGTGGTATTAAACAATTTATTGGAGGAAAACGAGTGCATGTATTGGTGACTCCCGCTGTCAGCTCGTTCACGATACAAGAATCCACTCAAATTACGAGCAAAGTATCGTTGCCGACAGAGATCTAGCTCACTGTGTTCAGCTGAATGTGTGTGCGTCTGTGTACGATTAAGTCCGACAAGAGTCACGTAAATCAGCCATCACCTAGAAGGACACTGGCACGAGGCACGAACGGGAATGGGAGAAAGGTTTTAAGAGCATTAAATTGAGTGCAATGATGCGGATCGGTAATGAATCTCGAATGATTGCACTTAGCGGGGAGTCTCCACACACCTCTCTGCACGGTGCATCCACGAGCGTGCATGAGACGGATCGGACGGATCAGCATTAATCCTTCTCTTCTGCTCACGCCTATCTCATGGGACAACACCATCCGCTAGGTAAATTAAGTACACACATATTAGTCAAAACGATCTTAACAAGCGCTTTGCTTTAGCATACGCATACACACGCGTTCATTAATGCCTAGTTCTGTATGCGCGCTCTGCATAAATCCGCCATTAGCAAGGTAAATTTCACCTAATTGGGATCTCATCAACCGGGGCAGATCACCACTACTACTACTGCAGCGACCATCGTTGCTTTCGGTAAATGCTTTGATGTTCGCGACAAATTCACGAGCCCCGTATTTCCTGTTAGCAATTCGGGTGAAACGGAAACTAGGAGACACACACACACAAACAGACACGGTGACACAGAGGATTAGAGCAATGCGAGCGATGCAACGGTTTCCTCGAAGATGTATTCGCATTTGGATTGCCAAACGAAACACCGGTGGAGGATTATTTATTCAAATTTATGATCGTTCCCGGTGGAGATCACCCGACAGTTCGTCTTGTACCCATAGTTCGGTGTGACGATGATGATGACGGTTTGTGTTTGTGTGTGTGATGGGTGGTCCTTGTTGCATTGCACACAGCAAACAATGCCGAAGGATGTTGCGCGTGCAGGAAAACTCTAAACCCCAAAAGCAACATATTTATGCACATGAAAAGACGCTTATTTATCATTCGCCATTGTTTTGACGTTTAAGTAATTGCGTTCTGTGCATGTGCGACGCTCGTAATGTGTGTAGCAACAGCGCAGCACTTGTTGTCGCCCATCAATCCTTCCATTTCTTTCTGCCGGCGAGCCGCGGCTAGCGAAATTGGAAACGGTTCGGTTTTCATATGTCGCCCCTTGTGTTTGGTGAAATATAAATGTATACTTAAGCCGCCCGCTTGTTGGAAACAGGATGCTTGAAGTGTGCCAGTGTTACAGACGGCAAAGTTTGGGTCCTCTTTCTGTCAGAACCGAGCCAGGGCTCAAAACACACGACAGATAGATAGTGTAATTCAACAGATAACAACACATCTAACAGGAGCGGCAGTAGCAGTTTGCAAGCAGAGAGCTGATGGAGCATTCTTTTTAGACCCCCTGAAAGCGGGGCACGCCATGTGGGATTTGGTAAACACAAGACCAACACAGCAATAGAGCGCAAAAAAGGCACCCGGAAACTGACTAGAATCTTCACATAAAGGAAATGATTTATTGCACACTGCAGCACGGATTATGTCGCCTGTTGTTCGGGTCGAGGAAGAAGCAATTTTTTTGTACATGTGTGTGCAAGTGTACTTGTTTGGTCATGTTTTAGTTTCGGTCGTTCCGGTTGGCATCTAATATTCTTACAACGGCGGGAAGAATTTATCTCCCCCTCACCGTCGAACAGTTGAACCACGGCACAGACTTTGAGGACGTTCTTTCTAGCCTTGCTCGCGTAATCTAGCACAAGTTTTGTCACACATTTCGATCTAAACCGAGCAAGGAGCGGAGTGGAGCGAGTCGCTAACCTGCGATGAGTTTTGAAACGGAGATGTTTTAGGAAATTGCTGAAAAACAACACATGACGGCAAAGTAAAAACTGTTCCGTTCTACCACCAGATGAAGTTTGAAGCTCGGGTTGCGCCGACATACACATACACTTCTGTTGCGCACTATCGAGCATCGAGCATTTGCATAATAGATAAACTTGTGCTCAGCGTGTGTACAGGCCCGTCCAACGCCAGCTATGTCGGCACGTCAAAAAGTCATTGTGGCAGTTAAAGATTACGTAGCTTCCGTTACCCTGGGACAGTTTCCTTCTTTGCAAACAAAACAAGAGGGTTTAAATCATGATTTTACTATCCAATTTCCACCACATAGTTTCCGAAGTGAGAGAGACAGTGTACAAAAGTCGGTAGAAGGAAGCGATACAATTCAAAAATTGAAAACCCATTCCAATTCAGTGTGTGAGTGCCGTGCGAGTAGTGTCAAACGAATAGGGGAAAAACTTCTTTCTTTCACTGTTTACCATTTGACGTGGAGCACTTTTTTATTATTAAACCATTTTCCTAGCCTGCATGAATACTCTTTTGCCATCTCTCTCGCTCTCTCTCTCTCTCTCTCCTCCCGTTCGGTACTGTGTGACCATTGCTGGGGACTGGGCTGTGTTGCATTTGTGGCCAAAGTCGTCTCCTCATCGCGCGGATGAATTATGGGCGTTATTGTTGCTGTCAGTGGGTAGTTGTGGGATTTCGGTTGAAGTTTATTTGTGCAAAACGGAAAGGGCAAATTTGTAACTCGTTTGGCGTTCGCATCGCGACTGTACCGATGCCCATGGGTGAGAGGGTTTCAATTGGGTGCAGGGTGAAAAATAGTGCAGCAAATGATTGTGAAGAATTACATTCATGAGTATGAAAAATGATACTGCATTCAAATGAATCATCCAACCGTGGTGGTGCAACAAGGGAACCCAAGTTTGTGTACTGGATTTGATGGAAGAAGTTTTTATGAATTCAAATTAGTTTGGGAAATAGTTTACATGATAAAGAAAATGGAAAACTGTCTAGCAAACTGGGTAGCAAATCGTTCCGTGTTCCATGGCGTAGTCAGATTAGAACCTTGCTTTGTACAGAATGTGGTTGTTTTTATCTTTCTTTATATTTCGTTTGTTGGTGGTATTTTATCTAGAACGTCTCATTTTAACTCAATAACGCCTAGCTAAGCTATTGGTAAACAACCGTAAGCTTTGAGTGAAAAAAAGGTATTTCGCTCAGATTCTATTCTGCGGTTTTATGTTTAAACAAGTTTGAAGTTACATATTATTAAAATGGTGTCCTATTTCTATGTTCTGGCCTTCGTCGCTAATAATTTAACATATTATTATTTGCTGAAATTGAAGCCAAATCCAATTTACTTTGAAATGGTTCAATTGCAAAATCCAGCAAAATCGAATAGTTCCGCCAGATAAGACTTCAAATCATTGGCTAATCCTCAATTTGGGCTCTTGTTGATAAGGTTGAGTTAAATTTTAAAATGTTTGCTACAGGCTCACTCTACTATCGCGGTCCAGCTTTGCAGCTTATTTGGTATAATGTTTAATTTTCACACTTTTTGTCAACAACTGCACGATTACTGCGACCGAGTAGTAGACCTTTCGAGCAGAGAAGGTTTTCTGTTTTCCACTTCGAATCTGTAGATAGCGTAGAGTACCGCGATTCCAAGGAATTTTGTGGGCGATAGACGACCAGCAAAAACATGAACGCGTTTGTTCGCCGTAACTGTAACGGAGCGTGTGGCAATGTAAGGCGGTGTTGTCACCGATTAAGGATTTCGCTGGTTGTCGTGTTCCATTTAAAATATCATCCCTTTTTGTTGCCGACAGCGAGCGAGTCCGTTTACAGACTCACACTCAGGACAGCGTTGATGACAGCGACGAATCCACAACGACGAAACCGGCAGACGGTCGGTGTCGTGAGCAGGGCAAAATCGAATCTTGAACGAGTGCCAGCAGATGGAAAATGGTACGTGTAGAATGATCGTATTCGGGCGTGCTGGTTTTTGTCTTCAGAATAAAAGTAAATGAAGAGTTTGGCCCCGCTATACAATGGACAGGTTGGCCAGCGTAACAACAGTTACCTGAGGCAGCGAAGTGGGCTGCATACAAGCTATCGAAGAATGTGGCAGCGCTGGCTCCCATGTCGGAAAATGAAACGAACATCGAGAACATGGTTTCCAGCAAGGAAACCGCACCAAAAACCTTTGGATCAGTTCTCGTGTTACACATAACATCCAAATCCAAACCCACCCAAGAAAGTCATGGTTCGAGTGTTTGGAGGCGCCGGAGCGTAGATTCCTTGAAGTGCTCGTTCCACGCGTTGACGTGATGTGGTCTCAGTTTCCATTGGTTGGTTTTGCACACATACACAGCCTGCTGCGTCACGCCATGTGTGATGCTAAATGAGTGTGACTTGAAAAACAGTTAACGCTTAGGAAAATCCATCCGAAACTCCAAATCCGGCACGAAAGCGCTCGTACGAAGCAGCAACGCTGACGCCTGCCGGTAGGGAAAGGTGATGTGTCGTGTTTGCTTCGGGAAAATTAAATGACAACGACAAAGCAAACGACACTTTCCAAGTGTCGGTGGGTGAGAGATGAGTTTCGAAGAAATAGATGCGATGGCGGGGGTTTCGCCAACGTTGCTCCGACAGAACGCGCGGCGGCTTAGGGTAAAGGATAAACAGCACAAATGACTAATGAAAATAAATGGGGTCTCAGATAAGGGCGATGCTCTGCTGTGGGGCCATCTTTCGCCATTCCAATGACGGAGAATGGGGCGTTCAAAAAAAATAAATAAAAACCTTCACATGCAGAATGAAAAGTGACAAAACGGTCGAATCATATGAGCGACAATGCGTACCGTGCTGCGATGTGAATGTTTTTTCAGCCTTCTGAAAGTCATCACAGCGATTGGGAGGAGGCTTTGGCTCCATTCTTATTACGATTATGTGTAAAGACAAAATATACTTCTGATGGTGTATATCTGTGTGTGTGTGTGTGTCTTTATTGACGTTTGCAAGTGTGTTGAAAATCTAGTCGAACGATGACGCTGTACAGTGTGCTTCAAAAGCAGGGGCTGAAGCAGTGGGCAACACCGTAGGCGATGACAATGACATGCCAGTTACGTCGCCTTCCGTCAAACAGCGTTGGGAATGGGAAATTAATACCATCTGCAAACAATTTGTAGCAATTGAAGCACATTTTATGGCACTTAAAAATGTGACATCCATGGCCGGGACGAGGCGGAAATACCGCCCGGATTCGTGAGAAATAGCCCACTTTGTAGTGTAATTAAATTTCTTGCTCCAAGAGCAAAACCGTTCCCACTCGGTATCCCGGGAAAAAATGGCATTTGTGGTAGCGATTGCAAAGAGGAAACGACAGGCCCGTGAATGGAAAGCTGGGACACACTTTATCGGGAATTTGCTGTAGCCTTTTCGTCTTCGATTTCCGTTTCCTTCCGGCAGGCCAGCATAATAAGGATGTTTCGCTGTTGAAATGGTCTGCAATATGGCGGTGGTTTAATGTTGTTTAAGAGACAGAGAGACAGAGAGTAGAAAAAAATAATAAAAGGACGATGATAAGAACTCAACCGAAAACGGATCGCAAATATTGCAGGAAGGAATTTTCGTTTTCCTTGCAAAACTACACCCGTGAACGATGCTCTTTATTAGGGAAATTACATTAAGATGAAGCTTGCCTTTTTTGGAGAGTGTTTGAACTGGACGATGTCCGAAATGAAACAAATAAAAAGCACATTTTCCTTTTCCGCTGAACAATTTCTGGGAACAGTTTTATTGAAGCAAGCGATTTTTATTGGCTTGAAGTCGTGTTGCGGACGGGCAGGGGAAGACACGAAAAGTCATATTAGGTAGCTCGACCGAATTTCCTGTGATGCTATTTTTAAACTGATGAATTGTGAAAGGTAAATCTGTTCAAAGGAAGGACTTGGCGTTGTTCCTTTATACGGTTGGATTAGCTTCGAAATGAATTAAACCCACATGGAACCGTTTTTGTTTTTTCCTAGTAAGTCTGGCACTCGTTTCTCTGCACCACCCAATGATCCTTAGCGCACTGCTGATAAATGGAAAACACGCTCCCGTGGAAAACAATGTGCGCTGTTAATGCATTCTAGCTAATCCTTGCTTGGGTTGGGAGCTGAGCGTTGAAATAATGCTTTAGGTACTTCGAACTTTAACCTCAACCTCAAGCCCAAAGGGAAATGAATTCAGATTGTATGTGTATGTGTGTGTGTGTGTGTGTGTGTGTGTATTTTTCCAACACCCTTCCATTCCTCTGTTTGCTTGTGGTATTAAAAAGAGCATTGCTTGAAGATATATAATGTGGTATTGTTGAGCATGGCTTTAGCGGTAAAAAGGTAAAACTAACCGTACTACGTTATTTTGACTG
>KB683756.1:0-68318 GCA_000349165.1 Anopheles christyi
TATCAACACATATCGAACGAAATCGGTAAACATTGAAACAATTATTGCAGTATCAAAGGAAAAATATATATATTAAGCAGTTCAGGAGCTGTTATCAGTACGAACAGTACGTACAAGCTAACATCCCGTGAGAAAGGGGGTGTGTTTTAATCAAAGTGGATTCATTATCGAAAAAGAAGTGAAACTTGGAGAACCGCTGCACCGCTTGTACCATAGCACCTCTTGATCAGATCTAGAAACTGATGAGTTAGTCGCGAAGCAGTGTTCTATCAGTGACCTTGTGAGACACCGAGGACTAGGAACTACTGTCCCGTGAAAATGAAGCTTTTCCCCGTGAGGCTGTCCAACATCAATAAGATGTTGGATTTTTACTCACAGTTTAATCCATCACCGTTGAGCATTAAGCAATTTATCGATTTCGGTGAGTATTACATCAACAATATTATTCCTTTGTAACGCTACACCCCATCCATTTAGAACGATATCCATTATACTCGAGGTTGATTCTGACGCACATGAAAAACTGCATTCTACTGCCCGGGTTTTTCAGTGAGCACAATAACATAGCAAACCAAAACATTTAGCTACGTTTCAAATAGTGCGTAAAAGTTAGAAAACAATTACATTGGAAGCTATATAGAATACGCATATGAAACAACCAGACTTTCCTATCTATCTGTATGAGGTAAACTACAAATGGAGAGCTCATCATTTTGTCACACTTTGTTGCTAAGCCATCTTAAATACTCCCCCCGGCGGATGTCACTATGACCGCCCTTCCTCTCTCGCACCACAGCGAAACCAATGACTTTGATGGGCACGATTGACGCACGCCTGTAAAAAGATATTTCGATTTTCTGGCTTGTTCCCATTCGTTCCCATTTCCAACGGTATTCTCATAGGTAGAAATACGTAAAGCTATGCTATATCATTTTTTCCGCTTTTGAAACTAATATTCGTTTAACACCCATTCCGTTTAGGGCTCAATGCATGTCCCCGAAAGTCGTTTGTTTTTCTTCGAAAAGAGCTACCGGTACGTCTGGCAAATATAATGAAAGAAATCACATTGCTACCAGAAAGTTTATTGCGAATGCCCTCAGTTGGTCTGGTCAGCGCATGGTACGTGAAAAGCTTCGAGGAAGTGCTCGCGTTCGAAAAAACCGATCCTACGGAAAATAATCTAGAGAAGTACTGGACGAAGCCCATGTTAAAAGTAAAGTAAACATCTTCTGATTGGTTTACTTGTGCATTCCGCCATTTGGCAAAATTTACAGATTCTGCAAATCGCTCAACCAGATTCGTGATCGTCACTCCGATGTTGTGCAAACAATGGCTCAAGGAATATTGGAACTGAAAGAAAGCCGAGATGGAGCGATTGAGCCATCCACCGAGCTCTCGATTCAGTACTTTCTGGATCGTCTGTACATGTCTCGTATCAGTATAAGAATGCTCATCAATCAGCACAGTAAGTGGCGGTTGTTGGCTGATTAGGAACACGGGATTTATTTGATTGTAGACTTTAACCCTTAAATGTTGTGCGTTTTGTTTTAGCTATACTGTTTGGTGAAATACCGCAAACAGGACGCCATATCGGTAGCATTGATCCCCTGTGCGATCCTCACATGGTTGTACGCGATGCCTACGAAAATGCACGTTTTTTGTGTGATCAATATTATCTTGCGAGTCCAGAACTGGAAGTCATAGAACATAATGGTAAGTAGAATTGGATTTTATGGATGTATGATTTCATATTTAAAAGAAGAATAAGGAGTTCAGCAAAGAAAACAACAAAAGCCTGTGAAAATATACCTATCTAAGAATAAATCTAGCATAAACCTAGCATAATAGAAGTACAAATTTAATGTTTATACAAGGAAATGAGACACATGCCTTTTTTTGTTTTGCTTCACAGAGATTGACAAGGGAAATCCGATAAAGATTGTGTACGTACCATCTCATCTATATCACATGCTATTTGAACTGTTCAAGAACTCTATGCGTGCTGTAATGGAGCATCACGGTACAGAAAATGATGTCCCTCCGATCAAGGTTACCATCGTGAAGGGTAAAGAGGATATATGTGTTAAAATGTCCGATCAAGGCGGCGGTATTCCGCGATCGCAGGTGGATCAATTATTCAAGTACATGTACAGTACTGCCCCCCAACCGCCAAAATCTAAAACAGATTTACCGTTAGTTCCGTTGGCCGGTATGTATATGCAGTAGCTTCTCGGTATACAGGGGATACAGGATAATAATGGTCATTTTTTATAAACTTTATAGGTTATGGATACGGGTTGCCCATTTCCAGACTGTATGCGAGATACTTTCATGGTGATTTGGTCCTATTCTCTTGCGAAGGCTACGGTTCCGATGCAATAATTTATCTCAAGGTAGGTGTTTACCACTCGCATCACTTTGGTAGTGCTTCTGCGCTGTAATTCGCTCAATCTTTTCTTCATGTTCACTCAAACAGGCTTTTTCGGATGAAGCGAACGAATTGCTACCGATTTTCAACAAAACCAGCACCAGATTTTACAAAGCTACTGTTCCAACCGGAGATTGGTCCAATCAGGTAAAGGGTAAAAAAATCAAACCTCCTATAGTAATTTAAATTCCTCAAAATATTTAGTTGTATTGTTCGTGAGAAATGATTCAAAATTATCATTTTGATCAACCAAGAAGTTGCAATATCAGAGAGGGTCAGAGAATTTCGAAAGATACAAACATATTTTCCTCCTTTCATTATAGCCATATTGATTTTTACTGCCTTTCATGTTTCACTCAAATATCCCATGAATTCATTGTAACTTTTTAACATGTTACAAGAGATTATAATTTTAAAAGCATTCACTATATACTGTCTTTTGGACCATCCACCTAGGTCCAAACATTTGTATCAATGTTTGGTCAATTTGGTCAGTGGGCAGTAATAGTGTTGGTGTACTACTTTGTATGTTGTGTCGTTCTAGTTTGGATACGTATTATCTTCTTATTGTTTACTGTTGTGGGCATTTCCCTTTCTTTTTTATTCTACCAGGGCAAGAACTTTACCAACAGGTTATTGTAGCCGTTGTACTAACGACTGTTGTAGGATTGTGACGTTTTGAGCCCAATTGACAGTACGATGGATCTCAACTGACCGTCGCCCTTTTTTGCCACAATTTGAATGCCTATATTCTTCCCTGCTTACTTCTACAAGTCGCTGAGCTACTCTGATTGGTTTGGCGGACTTTGTTATTGTTTTTAGCTTTTTTTTAATCATAGTCACTTCAATGTTCTGTTTTATGTTTGTTAGATGTACTATATAGTTTTCGTTTATAAGATTGTATAAAAAAACTATGAAAAATATAGATGTTTATATTTACACAATTCTTGTATTTGTTTTTTTAATTTCTATGTATGTTATTGCATCTTTTGTTGATAGTGGGTCTTGCGTATCAATTTTGTTCATTTTGCATTATTGGTGATTGGGTCGACCCGGACCTATTGGGTTGAACCATCCGAAAACGATCCAGATTGCTATAAAAGTCTTATCAAATAATTCTAATTACATATAATTAAAACACACCCCGAAATATTGTGGTGGTCATTTTGAGAAATGGTCGTTTGCAACACATATCTTAAAGATTATGACGATATTTACTTCATATAGTAAATAACAAATGCCACATTACAAACGAAACATCACCATAACCATTTTTTAATATAATTTAATATCTTATAAAATATTGACGACAATACTGCATGGGCGTAATACTTAAATATATAAATATTGTATAACATACATTTTGATTAGTTCTGAGCCTCTGAAATGTCTAACCTTGTCATTTGTATTTTCGTACAAAGCCTATTAGCTTACTAAATAGTAGGTATTCCATTTTAATTTTCGTGTTTTATTGGTATCATTTTGGCTATTCATTAAGAGTAAGTGGGCTAGAGATTTTTTCCCGGATATTATTTAAAAAAAAAAACAACATCAATCGTTCATAACACAGTATTTTCACTAGTATTATTAAGTATTTGTCATCATTTTTCAGAATTCTGATATGAACTCTAAACAAATGAACGCTCAAACGAGGCGAGCAGGCTCGCTTGGTACGAACACATCATGATCTCTTCCAATATCCGATGAAGAGGACGACAATACAAGAGGGCTTAAGTAAGAGCATAAAAAGGAGTTGGAATATAAATTATCATACCAATACTGACAGTAGTAGTAAGTTTTATGTTATTAAATTAAATATAAATGACTGTTATGTTTTCACTAAACCTCACATCAATTTGACAGGTTGTAATAAACAATGGGAAATAATCTAGTTAAGTTGTTCTCTTTTAGTTGGCAACACTATTACGGGTTTTTCGGAAACTATGAAGCTTGTATACCGTAACCTAAGTGGGACTGGATTAGTTTTAATCGTTTGTAGTATGCACCATACATATAAAAGCAATAAAAATATCCCTCTGTTCCTCATCATTATTTTTAATTTAATAATGTATTTTAAAACATTAAAACAAATGTACAAGTAATAAAATATTTATTTATATTATATATTTTTCGTTCAGAGGTAAACATAATAAAAATAACTGATTTATAACTAAATCTATTTCTAACAATTATTGCCTGATCGTTTCTAGTATTTCTCTTTCAATACTCTCCATTCACGTTTTACTTGATACTTTCTATCTGAACCTTTGGGTATGTTCAGTCGTTTAACGAAGACGTTTCATACATCGAATCGTGCGAGAAATTTATATCGTTGCTCGCAATCAACAAATCTGAGCATACTGCCTGTGCTGTTGGCACAATACTAGAAAATGGAAAGAATGAACTGATGGCGAGCGAAGCATCAGATGCGGCGTCGGGGTCACGGGTTTGTACAACCATTGCTGATAAAATTTGCTCTAGTGCGTCCATCTGTTCGTTCGTAGTCTCGGGAAGTATCGACTGGCCGAGATTTTGACGAAGTTTAAATATATTGTTCAACAATATTCGGTTCAATAGATCGCACTGTGCTATTCCACCGTATTTGATCTCGAGGTGCGGCATCCAGCGGAAATAACACTGTTGCCACAATTCGATGTCTCGCAAGCAGCATTGCGGTTCCAGGAACTGTTCTTTTATCTAATCGAAAGCGCAAAATAAATAAATCAAAAATATCTAAATTATTGTTTTAGCGGAAAGAAATGGGGAATACTTGCCTGTGAAAACTGGAATTTGTTGGCTCCATTCAGCATAGATTGGCCGTTCGAATCATCTGCCCGACGGACACTGAACAGAGAACTCTGGATAGGGCTTTGAGGGCTTGAAGAACTACTAATATTCTGCACTGCTAGCATTGCTTGCGCCTTTTTAGCTTGATACAGAGGATTTGTAAACAGCGCTAGATCTTTACTGTCGAACTGCTTTTCCCAATCCCAGACGGGCCGCAGCACAACATGCTCAGCGTGCAGTGCCTGGTAACGTTCGGTTTCAGAATTAAATTGAAACGTGTCAAAAATTGGAGTAAAGAGTGAATCCCACAACGTCGTTAAAAACACATCCGAAAACTCGAATGCCTCGGGAAACTGTTGCAAAAGCTGCCAAGTGCAGTCCAGAAAAAGAAGAAACAGGGGACTGCGTTCGGTGCTTTTCACCGTAGACACGTGCCCCAACCGGTCACTGAACGGGTGTCCGAGGATTATCCAATCTTTTTGAATGAGGTTTTGAAATCCTTGAATCGTACGAAAACTGCTATCCAATAACAATTGCACCAAGCTTGATATCACACAGCTCATATCACGACCATTGATTTCTTGCAGCACCACAGTTTGCCCTTCGCGTAGCAGTTTCGCAGCAATATCCGAATGCTTCAAACACAGCGAGACGTAAAGTAACCAGTAGCTTTTTTCCAGCAGGGAATAAAATCGCCCATCCTGCGCCTGCAACGGAAGCATTTATATCATATCACTGTTATCTCGAAATAAATGTTGATATCGGTTGAAGAACCATTTATGCTCACCATAAATTGTTGATCATTATCGGGAGTGCAAAGATCTCGCAATTTAATGTAGCTCAGATTCACATCCTGAATGCTAGGTAAAATTTTGTACAGTTCCAAAAGCCTGGGCTGTCTTTTTTGTGGATCGCAACGACGCACGTGTTCTAGCAAAATATTTTCCACCGTTGTGTTTGTAATATCCGGATTCAGCTCGGCTAAACGAACCAGCGAAGCATCCTTAAGACCCCACACCTGGTAACAAATCAAATGAACATTAAAAGAACACACAATACGAAAATATAACATTCTCAAAATATATATACACATATATGCTAAAACGCTATATTCATACTGACCCAAATAGCAGAACGATTATTTCGGAAGCTTTTCGATATGTTGTCATAGTCGATATCACTCAGATGCTTAGGAACAACGAAATGCATGGGTAATGTGCTGTTTGAAATACGACAGTCTTTGGAATAAACACGCCAACCTCCGGTCGCATTACAACGTTCCAGCTCTTGGTACCAATCTGATTTCTTGTTGTACATCTTCACTGCTTCGCTCATTCGGCTGCTGTAATATTTCTCCCTACAAGAAGTAATACGAAATCATATTCATATGTTTTGTCTATTTTACGATCCATACGAATTTTAACACTTACTTGAACCTGTATAGAAATAATAGATTATGTCGCGCAGGAAAGGCAAACTTTGCTAACGCATCCGCGATATACTTTCCTTTTCCGATTTCCGACAGTTGAAAACCAAACGTGAATGTTTTGAAATTCTGCGCAGATACAACAAATACAAAATAAACATTCTTTCCAAAGACGAACCATTTACCATTTACTTAGTTTTACGTACCTTGCACACAATACGTATTTTATCAATCCTACTACTATTTTTAACCTGCGGACTAATAATTCTTTTCTTTTTATCAACGTACTGGTAAATTCTGTCGATATTAGAAAGTGACACCTCCGACGATCCCAGGAATCGGTTACTCTGAAAAGAAAGCTTTTGACCGTACCAAACAAACGTTAAAAGAAAAAAGTCAGTACCATTAGCCAACGTTTCTTGCTTACCTGATCGTCATCCATGTCCAAAGATACAAACGATAACCGAAAGTTGGTGATCAACAAGATTCCCGTTTTCTCGCCGTACACCTTCCCATCCTTAAGGTAAGATGCAATGTACATGCATACATTATTCGCCCGGGCAGCCTCTAGTTCGCCTACAATTATGTTTCACATTCAAAATATTCGAACCTATATTCATAACGTAAACGTAAAACCTACTCCATTACCACTTACCTGATAGTAGTTTTGGTTTATAATCATCGTTTACGAAATTTTCATCTGGGACCTGTAAAGGCAGGATGAGAGGAAAATATTATGCCACCTTACCCGGAAAAAAGGAATACGCCACCAATCTCCTCCCTTGACTGGTACTATGACCGATTGAACGCAGAAGCACACCTGATTTACGTAGCTGGTAAAGTTCTGTTTCGTCTTACTACGACCCTCGGACATGGTTGGCATTCGGTGTGTGTAAAATTTTTACACATCAACTAATTAACGGCACACATCGAGTGAAAATCCCGGAAATGGTATGTATTGCTACTGTATTGACTCAATATCGCGGTACTTGAGAGTCAATTGAGTAACGAGCGCATTTATTGATCAGCAAATTACATCAATGATCGATTTGATAGCTTTACAGCGATCAGCTGTGTCAGCAAGGTAGAAAAATTGGCGATTTTATTTACGAGACAAGTTTTTTCACAGGATAAACAACACACGAGAAAACAAATTATTGTAAATTTGACACGCCACTAGCGAAGCCCTCGTACCCGATAGGGTTGGCTCAATGTGAGTATTTTGACGGCAGATCACACTTTTGTATGTGTTCTGTGTATGTGTGTTACTTTTGCCTATTCATATCGACTGCTTCAATTGTCACAACATTACTTTTTCAGCACCGTGAATTGGAAAAGTCAATTCAAGGCGTTTACGCACGACCAAAATCGAGGAAAACTTATCGCATTATAGTGAAACGCATGTTTGCTTTAAAAACTATTTACTCTTTCGCTTTCAAATTGGTTCTCCATTCGTATGCAGTGTTCGGCTTTGTGAAAAGTATTGTGAAGGTTGCAGACAAAGGAATAATTGGAATGGTGTATTAAAGGGGATTGCAGTTTGTGCAGTTTATGCGGTTTTGTGCTTTTTAACACTACTAATAGTAAGTGTTCTAAAATGAACAGTATATAAAACATTACCATACACACGAATACAAGATTTCCCAAGTGGCGCGAAACGTATAAGAGAGAAAGATGCCATCCTTTCGCCAGAAGGTTACAACTTACTTTCGGCAACTGAGTTTTGTTTCCGAACGAGACCAACGGAGTCCTACGCAGCAGTGTTCTTCGATAGCAACCGGGAGCTTTATGACCAGATACTTGGAAGGGTATGTCGAAACCGTGACGTAGGAAACATTTTAACAACGTTTTCAACATTTTTTACGTGTAGAGAATGGGAGCCATTAGATACCATGGCACCTATTTACAGTGGTAAACTACCGGAAGACTTGCCGGATGTGCGGATCAATCATTATGTTGTTCATCAAACAGAAAATGACGCAGCTTATACAGGACCATTGGAAGGCTTAACGGGAGTGAGACGAGCCAAAACGCATCTAACGGCAGGCATTGAGGATGATATTGACTACATAGACGTCCTGCAGGATCAAGCATCGACATCGCAACAGGACAAATCAAACAAATCGACAGTTCCTGTGTTGGACTCAAATTCAAACTCCAAATCCCTTACCCCAAACACTGCTATAAAACAATCCATAAGCACAAATCAATTGGTGAGTGGGGAGAAGAATCTGGATACTAAAAAAGTTAATGACGATCCTATAGCTAACATCACTGATTGGAACCGTCCAAATGAAAATGCATACGGAATATCCGTTTCGCTTTACGAGAAACATCTGCAAACATGCGGAAATGTCGGTGATCCAATAGCGGATTGTTTTGGCATCGTATCCCGTGCCGATTCATGCATAATGGCCATGGCTGATGGTGTTAACTGGGGTGAGCGACTCTCGTGAAATTTATGTATATTCTCTACTTTTTTGGAATTATATTCATTTTCATTGATCAATTTATTAGGCGAAGGAGCACGGATAGCCGCAAGATCAGCAATTCAAGGCGCAATTGAATATTTAAGTTCTGCTGTTTTTGGTATACATCAAGGTAAAGTTTTAAAGTGTAACAATGTTCGTATTCAATTTAAACAATTATGGTATTTATTTTTCAGTAACATCCACCAGAGCCGTATTTCTTAGCTTGATTCGCAGCTTCTGGGAAGCACACAGCTACATACTGCAAGTAGGAGGTGCCTTGAGCACGTTGACTGTCGCCATTGTTTTACCAGTTGAGTCGTCGGAACAGAGTATCGTATGCTGTTGCAATGTAGGAGATTCTCTTGGCTATATATTTTCGAAAAACAATATCGTACGGGAGATAACTATG
The DNA here is from genome assembly GCA_000349165.1 of Anopheles christyi. NCBI lineage: Eukaryota > Metazoa > Arthropoda > Insecta > Diptera > Culicidae > Anopheles > Anopheles christyi. The sequence goes on from KB683756.1 coordinate 9,522, forward strand.
GGTAAGCGTACAAGAAAACATAATATCTAAATGAAGCAATTTGTTACTAGTTATGTACATGTTATAGGCTCACATGATGTCAGCCTTATGCGCGATATGCGAGATGCCTTAGGTGCACTAGGTCCCGTCTATGGTGATAAACCAGAAATGAGCAATCTCACACTCTCCATGTCATACGTCGATGAAGGAGACATTGTATTCCTCACATCAGATGGCATTAGTGACAATTTTGATCCAGTGGTCGGAAAATTTGCGGAAGCAGTCGGCAGTAAACCCACCAATGCTATTAATACTAGCGGTCCCGGTATAAACACCAGCAAACCACCAACATCAAACCAGCACCAAGAACGGAAAAGTAAAGCTGGCCTAGCTCCGAAAAGACAGAACAGAAGTGCACCCGTGCTCACGTTGGCACAAAGCAGTGGAGGAGCCGAACACCAGCAGGGAAATGCAAATAATGCTACTGGTTCACGCGCAGAACGAAAAATTCCCGCTCCCTTGAGAAAACCAGCACCACAGATCGCTGGCCCGCAGGACAAAAGCTACAGCTCGAAGTATGTAACGAGGTCGAAAACGTTTATTGAACCAGCGGCAGCGGTAAGACGAACGAACAATCTCGTTACAAAACCATCCACTGCAATGGTGCTACCTCAAGTGACAGCACAGCAAAGACATGTACTAACTCTGTTAAGGATAGCCGATCTGCTGGTGTACGGTATCAATGGTTCACTACGGCCTTGTACGAATGCAAAGCAGCTGTGTCAGTTGTTGATTGATTTTGTTTCTTGTATTACGGCAGCCAAACGCAAGCTCCTGGAGCAACGTGAGCTATACTATAAGGTAGTGTCGACATCGGATGGAAGTCGAAAGGAAGTTCCCCACAGTGCACAAGAGCACAAAGTGATACGAAAGCGTATGGTGGATGGTACAACATTTTCGATGCTACCTGGAAAACTTGATCACGCTTCGATCGTTGCTTATACCGTTCGCAGACGAAGGTCGGAAGATAAACCTCCTGCTGAACATATTATCTAATTCACATTTCAGCACTGCACAAACACGTCCACAACTTCAAACCATTTTTGGATTTACTTGCAAATCCCATCCATTTTTGTTCTTACTATGGTATGCGATTCAATCTAAAAAAAACTATTATTTATGTATTCGATGGATTTAGCGTATCCTATGTGAACACTACCTGATTTACGAAAGTAATATTTTTCCGACTTTGACTGATGCTATACCACATGCAAGAAAATCATTCGAATAAAAAATATGTCTGTTGATTACGTGGTTATTTCAGGAATGTATTGGAAGCAAAAGGACAATTTAATCATATTAATTTATATTTTATACAAGCTATCCCAAGAAGAAAGCAAATTGATGAAATAAATTATGTGCTATGAAAGCTGTGAAAATATTTGGCAATACAATCAAGATGCTTTTTTGTGTTGCGCAGAGTACAAAAGGCTTTCAATTTTAGCTATGCAAGCAAAAAGGTAGGATCTTCTGGGTTTGAAAAAGAGAGAGCATTAAATCGGGAAACTTTTACGATCCCCAAACCCTCTCATTAATACAAAAAAGAGTGTTTTCACAATAGAATTACCTATTTGTGTTAACCGATTAAAAAAATAATGTTGTTTTATCAATTGAGAGAGAAACATTTGATTAACCATAAAAAATTTTACCTGTTGGCCGGTTTGTTTTAACATTCACTGTTTAATTTCAGTTGTTCCATTATTCAGCCTAATAAATTTCGTGTCGTTAGAATTCTTGTAGAAACTGATTTGTACTAAAAGGAAAGAATATCCTAACCTCTTTCATGAAGCGTCTTTGCAGTATTTCAAGAAGGCTTGAAATCTTCGTTTTCTTATTGTAAACGACCTCATGACGACCTCAATCATAAACAAACTAAATGTCATCTGGGATAGCTAAAACATGGATCATTGTTGTGGACATATGCTCAAAAGTATTATGGAGCTGTAAAAAATAAATTATCTACAGATCACAGTGTTACAGTAAACATGGAAAACACCTTACGATACATTGGTAGTTCTTCTTTGCACCAAAAAATAGCCATTAAAGTGTAAACTTGTTCGTTCCATCGGTTATTCTTATTTGAGCTAGTCCTACAATGACGCCTTACAATTATTCATCTATGTTTCTAGCGGAACATTGGAGGGAGAAAATGTTGGCTATTCGTACGAGAAGCTGATCGAACAACCATTGTTAAAGTTCTCTGGAATGTATACGGAGAAAACGCCACCATTAAAAGTGAAATTGCAGATCTTCGACAACGGCGATCCTGTGGGATTGCCCGTAAGCACATCGCACAAACATTTTACTACCCGCTGGAGGTTTGTAGTTACATATAAATGCTTTTAGAACAGCTACAGGCTACTGGGTACTAATTATATGTAAATAAAACTTCAATAGCTGGAACGAGTGGGTTACCTTACCACTGCGCTTCACTGATATTTCTCGTACAGCAGTACTTGGATTAACCATCTACGATTGTGCTGGAGGAAGAGAACAGTTAACCGTTGTGGGCGGAACGTCCATCTCATTTTTCAGCACCAATGGTCTTTTCCGTCAGGTAGTGTAAAAGTATTTTGTTATTCATTCTCATAATACTACGAAATGGTCTATATTTTTAGGGGTTGTACGACCTAAAAGTATGGCCTCAGATGGAACCGGATGGAGCATGTAATTCAACAACCCCTGGCAAGGCATCCACAACCGGTATTAACCAAATGCAACGACTGTCTAAGCTAGCGAAAAAACACAGAAACGGGCAGATGGAAAAGGTAACTTCATGTTTATTGCTATCATGTTTATAATACAATATATGAAATACTTGCAGATTGATTGGCTTGATCGTCTTACTTTCCGGGAACTGGAGGTTATAAATGAAATGGAAAAACGAAATTCCCAATTTCTTTACCTGATGGTGGAATTTCCTCAAGTATATATCGATGAGAAGTTAGTAAGTATTTTTCGGGGTATAGACACATTATTGGAAGAAAAGTAATTTTTGTGTTAATCAAAACTAGTATTCCGTTATTCATCTGGAGAGAAATTCCAACTCTGTACTAACATTTATTCCGAAGCCAAAAATAGTTGTGGTTCCAGATTGTGAAATTCATCAGGTAAAAATTAAACACTCGACTGGGTTCTGGCTAAATTTATTGGTTTACAATTTTACAATAAATTTGCAGGAAAATCTTGTTGAACGCAAACATCATAGACTTTCCCGATCAGCCCGTTCTGGAACATCGGATAGAGATGTTAAGCCTAATGCGATGTATGGCTGTGCACTGTTTGTTCTGTTTTAATTATATGATATTCTAAATCTACCCTTTGTTTGGGTTTCCAGCGTACGAGATACATTAAACTCAATCGTGTATAGATATTCCTCTACCTATCCTTTGAGTAGCGAGGAGCAAGATATCATTTGGAAGTATCGTTTCTATCTTAGCAGTCATAAGAAAGCATTGACAAAATTTTTGAAGTGCGTGAACTGGGAAACCTCGACCGAGGTACGACAGGCGCTATCATTGCTGGAAGGTTGGTCTCCAATGGACGTCGAGGATGCTCTTGAATTATTGAATTCAACATTCCGCCATCCCGTGGTTAGATGGTAAATAAATAGTAAAGGCAATAAAAACAAGTCATTCTTTTAAATTAAAACATCTATTTTCTATAGGTATGCGATCACTCGACTTAATGAAGCCTCCGATGAGTATCTGTTACTATATTTGCTACAGCTTGTACAAGCCTTAAAGTACGAGCCATTTGACGAGTCAAGTGTACGTATATTAAAACTTACGAATGCAAATGTCAAATAAAATGTTAAAAACATATTTTATAGAATTCTGCCACACGATCACCAACCGAAGGAAAGGAAATTTTTCAATCTTACGACGAATCGACAGATGCCCAGTTCGATGATCTACAACCAGATACTACAGGTAGGTCAACGTTAAATGTATCTTTACCTATTTCAATGGTTGGTGAACCAATTTCAATCATTAATGCAGGTATCAGTGATAACAATGTAGAAGAAGAGATAAAGAATCGATATCAGTGTAGTAGTGTAAACAATTTGGCGAATTTTCTTGTCGAACGGGCATGTAAAAATCCAACACTTGCCAATTATCTCTACTGGTACTTGTCGATCGAATGTGAGGACGAACGGAGCAGTAAAAAGGATCTAAAAATAAGCGAAATGTACTCGAATGTTCTGCGGATGTTTTTGAACTGCTTGTATAAAGGTAAATTGAATAAATATTATGCGATTATATTTATTATGAAGTATTTATGTTCTCATTGTTTGACATTACAGGCACTACAGAAATGAAAGCGACACACGCGCAACTTAAGGAGCAGCAGCACTTTGTCGATCGATTGGTAACATTGGTGAAGATTGTTGCTAAAGAGTCAGGCAATAGAAAACGCAAGACTGAAAAATTTCAGCAATTTCTTGCCGAGTCTAGCTCTTCCAATGCTACCAAGTTCAACTTTAACAGCTTTGGCCCGATTGTATTTCCATTAGATCCAAGCGTCCAAATAACAGGCATCGCAGCAGAAAAGGTGTCTTTGTTCAAAAGTGCCTTAATGCCGTCGAAGTAAGTCTAAAGCATATGGAGCCATTCGATGTTTGCTTTTGCTTATTTTTTATGAATTCGAGAAACTACTTTTTACGGATGATTGCAATTTATTTGATTGAGCAACTTCTACGCCTGGAGGATGGATATTTGCCACAGCCCCTTGAAACCGAGTTCCCTGAATTTAAAGCAATTCAATATTCAATTATCATTCAGACATTTGAAAAAATTTGATAACATAAGACATGTATATTATTGAGTTGCAATTGTGCCGTATGTTTCCCAAATATGACTAAATATAAGCCTAAATATGATATTTGTTTTGTTGTTTTAGGTTGACGTTTCGTACCACTACTGGAAAAGATTATGTTGCTATCTTTAAGCATGGAGACGATCTTCGCCAGGATCAACTTATTTTACAGATGATCACGCTAATGGATAAGTTATTGCAAAAGGAAAATCTCGATCTAAAGCTAACTCCATACCGTGTGCTGGCTACTAGTTCAAAACATGGGTTCATGCAGTACATTGATTCGGTTACGGTGGCTGAGGTACTCAATACAGAAGGAAGTATTCATAACTATTTCCGTAAATTCAATCCCTACGAAACCGGCCCATTTGGCATCATGCCCGAGATAATGGATACGTATATTAAAAGCTGTGCAGGATATTGCGTAATAACGTATCTGCTGGGTAAGTGGCTAAGCATGACATTGTGAAACAAGATACCGAAAAAAGTTTCTTCATATTCAACTATCTGTGTTTGAAATACAGGAATTGGGGATCGCCACCTAGACAACCTGTTACTAACTTCGAGCGGCAAACTGTTTCATATCGATTTTGGATATATCCTAGGCCGTGACCCCAAACCCATGCCTCCACCAATGAAGCTGAGCAAGGAGATGGTCGAGGCAATGGGTGGTATTAACTCAGAATATTACAACGCCTTCCGGAAATTGTGCTACACTGCATTCTTGCATTTGCGCCGTCACGCAAATGTAATGCTTAACCTGTTTGGTTTAATGGTTGATGCGTCCGTTCCGGACATAGCACTAGAGCCGGATAAGTCGGTCAAAAAGGTAGAGGACAATCTACGGCTCGATCTATCGGATGAAGAAGCTGTGCAACATTTGCAAAATCTGTTAGATATCTCAATAACGGCCGTAATGCCAGCTTTGGTTGAACAAATACACAAGTTGGCTCAGTACTGGCGAAAGTAATTGTCGCTATTTCAATATGCGACTGTTTTATTATTGTAACGGTTACTGAAATATTCAATAAAAATAATTTTTGATTTTCTAATTACATACTTTTTTCTTTGCCAAAGAGACGGGTCATAAATTGCAATTATAGTCAATGGGGTAGTTTTATTAAATAAAACATTACAAATGTTTTTAAGTTTTTAACAACATACTCTACTTAATAGTCGGTAAAAAATGGGCCGGTCCCGCCGTAAAGTCGTCAAGTCGTTATATCTAATAACATGCCCGTCAAGGGATCAATTTTCATGTGGATCGAGCCTAGCCATACGTATGGCTGACTATGCTGCTTATATATATTACTCTATACATATACTATTATACATATTACATATTACTATAACTTTCATCAGGTATAGATAGCTCCTGGAGTAACTAAGGCAGCCTCTAGAATCTGACTACGGTTGTGTTACGTTACGTTAAGGTAAGTGATGAAGTGAAGTTATGATTATTCTTAAGTGTTGTGATTGCGGAAGCGTGGTGACATTTTTAATTAAAATTAGGCAAGTGACTAAGCCCCTAAAACAGATTCATTTGGAACAAAAACCAAACGGCACCATCTGTTTCCATCACAGTCTTATAGATAGTAAATTCAGATAAATTGATAGCTTTACAATTACTTACGAATTATGTGATGTGATACGACATAACGTGAATGATTAAATTCGTCGTGCCTTGGTCATCCTACCAGTCAACATAATGTTATTTACTTATTTTATTCAAATTGTGGTATATTGAAATATCGATTAGCTCAATGCATGTGTGCAAGGAAAATAGAACAACAGCAGGTTCATCAATACAGATACGTTGGCAATCACGTAAGTACACGTGTGACAACGATCTTGTACGAATCGATATGTTTGCGCATGCACGTATGCAATACGAAACAGATGTACCTAGGATCTCCTCGGTAACGCTTTGCAACAACAGATCCTTTTTACAAGAAAGATGTATGCGGAGAGGGACCTTCAACATCAGTTGGTCGGGAACCGGTTGTCGATTAAAGACGGTTTTTAACTCTCGGTCGTATTGTTCGGGTTTGGGATCGGTGTGAATTATAAAAATATCATGGATTCCAAATTTGGAACGCGTTGGTTTCTTTTAATCCTATTTCAGCTTGCATCATATGGTTTAATAGCGATCATGGGGCAAACTACCCAAAATATTAATATCTGTAAGAATGTTTTTTTTTTTTTAATTGAAAATGACTGATCAGAACGTATTGAAAATGTTTTTTAAATATCTTATTACAATTTACGTATAGTGTTTGTCAACGAAGTCGACAATAATTTGGCTAATGTTGCAGTTGAAGTGGCGCTGAACTATGTTAAAAAGAATCCTCAACTAGGTCTATCGGTTGATATGATGTACGTGGAAGGAAACCGCACCGACTCCAAGGATTTATTACAAGCACGTAAGATTTTTTTTTGTAGTCTTCTGGTATCAATGGTACCTTTTCAATATCAATGAATATTATGGTACCTTTTCAATATCTCACATTGGAAATGAGAAAGTATGTTCCAAGTATGGGCAGTCTTTGAACGACAATCGACCGCCCCACTTATTGCTGGATACCACGCTGACCGGAGTATCGTCGGAAACGGTGAAATCGTTTAGTCTGGCACTTGGCATACCGACTGTATCGGCTTCATTTGGACAGGATGGAGATTTACGCCAGTGGAGAGACTTAACACCAACCAAACGAGGATATTTGTTGCAGGTAAATCATTATGCAAAATAACATTTGTGATTGAGAGATGATGAATGATGCCAGAACAAGGACAGATAAAGTGCAACAACATTTTTTTTCTATAAAGGTTATGCCACCGGCTGATATGATTCCGCAAGTGATTTGGTCTATCATCATTTACATGAACATAACGAATGCTGCAATTCTATACGACAACACGTTCGTGATGGATCATAAGTATAAAGCATTGCTACAGAATATACCCACCCGCCACGTTATCACGAGTATTGCTGACGATCGCGATAGAGCCAGCCAGATTGAAAAGCTGCGAAACTTGGACATAAACAATTTCTTTGTGCTAGGTTCCTTGGCATCAATCAAGCAAGTGTTGGGTAAGTGTATGTTAGCATATTTGTAGTGTATATATATTTATGTATTTATGTATATATATATATAATTTTTTGTTTACGTCGTTACGCTGTGTTTGTACTGGATGGATTTAATTCTCATGCTCAAACCTTCAAATTTACAGAATCTGCTAAGAATGAATATTTCGAACGAAATTTTGCCTGGCATGTCATAACGCAGGAGCAAAAGGATCTCACGTGCAACGTGGAAAACGCGACGATTATGTTTCTTCGTCCGATGTCTGATAGTTCCAGCAAAGATCGATTGGGCAGTATCCGCACGACATATAACCTTAAGCAAGAACCACAAATCACCGGCTTCTTTTACTTTGACCTAACACTGCGCGCGTTGATTGCGATAAAGTAATCTCTTTAGATAGTGTGGAGCTGTCAGGAATCAACGCTAATTTAACTATTTTTGAAATTTTCACTGTTTTCTTAGGAATATTTTGCAATCCGGATCCTGGCCTTCGAATATGAAGTACATTACTTGTGAGGATTATGACGGTACAAATACACCGAATCATACAATCGACCTTAAAACGGCTTTTATCGAGGTGACCGAACCGACGACTTTTGGGCCGTTCGAAATACCAAAGGGTGGAAAAATACCATTCAATGGTAACACGTATATGAAGTTTGACATGGATATTAACGCTGTTTCCATCCGTGGTGGTGCGTCCGTTAATACGCGCAGTCTTGGGACATGGGAAGCGAGCCTAAACGCACCGATCAATGTAGCAAACGAGGCGGAAATAAAAAATCTTACTGCCGATGTCGTCTATCGCGTGTATACGGTGGTGGTAAGTGAAATAGGATGTATTTGTTGGAAATGGAATTCTTACCATCGTGAAACGGTTTATTACAGCAAGCACCTTTCATTATGCGAGATCCAACGGCGCCAAAGGGGTTCAAAGGATACTGCATCGATTTGCTCAACAAAATTGCCGTGATAGTCGAATTCGACTACGAAATACGCGAAGTGGAGGACGGAAAGTTTGGGAATATGAATGAAAACGGCGAATGGAATGGAATCGTACGCAAGTTGATCGACAAGCAAGCAGATATCGGCCTCGGTTCGATGTCCGTAATGGCCGAACGAGAAACAGTTATTGACTTTACCGTACCATACTATGATCTGGTTGGGATTAGTATCATGATGCAATTGCCAAGCACGCCGAGCTCGCTGTTTAAATTTTTAACCGTGCTGGAAACGAATGTGTGGCTTTGCATTTTGGCTGCTTATTTCTTTACCAGCTTTCTGATGTGGATCTTTGATCGGTACAGCCCATACAGCTATCAGAATAATCGAGAAAAGTACAAAAACGACGACGAAAAACGTGAGTTTAATATTAAAGAATGCTTGTGGTTCTGCATGACATCATTGACGCCTCAAGGCGGTGGGGAAGCACCAAAAAATTTGTCCGGCCGTTTAGTCGCTGCCACCTGGTGGTTGTTCGGGTGAGTAGGTAGTAATAGTATGAGCAGTAGAAAACAGTTGCTCCTGCTGCTGCTTTGAGTGAGTCCGTGTTTTGTGTGCTATTCTGTACATAATGTGTGTAACGTAATTATTCAGATTTATCATCATTGCATCCTATACTGCTAATTTGGCTGCGTTTCTGACGGTGTCACGCCTGGACACACCGGTTGAATCTTTGGATGACTTGTCAAAGCAGTACAAAATTCTTTATGCCCCACTCAATGGATCATCGGCGATGACGTATTTCCAGCGTATGGCCGACATTGAAGCTAAGTTCTACGAGTAAGTATCAAAGCATATGATCGCTTCTGTCTACTTCTGTATTACTTGCTATTATACACAGGATCTGGAAGGAGATGTCGCTCAACGACTCTCTTACAGCAGTTGAACGATCGAAGCTAGCTGTCTGGGACTATCCGGTAAGCGATAAATACACAAAGATGTGGCAAGCCATGCTCGAAGCTGGTTTACCAAACAGTCTGGAAGAAGCGGTACAGCGCATTCGAAACTCGACATCTGCCTCTGGATTTGCATTCCTGGGTGATGCAACCGACATTCGCTACCAGGTGTTAACGAATTGCGATTTGCAGATGGTTGGAGAGGAATTTTCTCGCAAACCCTACGCAATCGCCGTCCAGCAAGGATCACCACTAAAGGATCAATTTAACAATGCGTATGTATTGATGTTTCATTATTGAGTTGTTCGTTCATATATTTTATACAACACATTATTCTTAACTACCTAGTATACTTATGCTATTGAATCGGCGCGAGCTGGAGAAGTTGAAGGAACAATGGTGGAAGAATGACGACGTACAAAACAAGTGCGAAAAGCCAGATGACCAATCTGATGGCATTTCGATACAAAACATCGGTGGCGTATTTATCGTAATATTTGTGGGCATTGGAATGGCCTGTATAACGTTGCTTTTCGAGTTTTGGTATTACAAGTACCGAAACAATTCCAAAGTAATCGACGTGGTCGAATCATCGGAGCACCAACAGGGTGGAACAGTTGTAAAAAATGTTCGTCCAGCTGGACGGCTAATCAAGCAAGATTCGTTAAAGGACCCAACAAAAGGCCAAAATTATCAAAACCTTCGAACACGTACCTTGATGCCGAATTTGAGCAAATTTCAACCTCGTTTCTAAGGTATCCCGTTGGGCAGCGTCAGCAAGAAATGTCTTGCTTGATTTACCCGTTGCTGACGCCTAAACAATGCATCAAGCGAATCCGAACGAACAAACGAATAGTTGAACTTTATTTTATTAGCATTTAATACTATCTTAAAGGGGGTATAGATATAACGGCATTAACCAATAATATTTAACGTTGCATGCATCGCGAAAAGCAATTTTACAACATTTGTAACAAAACACGAATGGAAAATGTTTGTAATTAAGTTTGGAAAAATAAACACAAAGCATGAAATTATTCATTTTTCTGCGTTGAACGTTTTGCTTTTTAATGTTTTTGAAGAGTCGATTGCAATTCTTTGACCAGGCGTACCACATAAACTCACCGATTATGTAATCTGTAACAATAAAGGGGTTTTTTTTATTGTGGAAACTTTGGGAAGTAAGACCGTTACAACCGAATGAAACAAAGTCCTGGGAAATTGGGGTAATAAGGCAACAATTATGAAAATAGATTGAAATATTTCATTATTGTATTGCTATTTTACAACATGCTTTTAGTTTGCAAATTAATTGATTTATTTGTAACAGTCAATTGCCTTCAAATTTAACACCGGCGATAGTAAAAGTACTGGCAATGTACTGTTCGAGTTAAATTATGTAAATATAATTTATGCAATAAATGACAATGTTAGTTCGGGAAATTAAACAGGTTCAGGTGAAAATCAACAGTAACGAAATACCGCTATATTTTATTTTTCTTCAATCTAATGGGCTCTGAAAGTGGTTCCCGTTCGATAGGCCAATGATCCACGTATACGTTTGCCACGCAAAGCCAACCCGTTTGGTAGCAAAGCTGGCTGACGAATATATACGCCTCTTTTTTTAGGCGTCCAGGCATTGAAAGTAGCTTCACTGTTTTTTGGTATATTTACGCCAATCCATCCGGCGGATGATAACATTATGTCGCAGATAGTAGTGTGCTTCTCTAGCATGCCATGAACGAGTATGTCAGGCACGCATTCTAACAAAGGAAATCTTTCTAGCCGCTCCTTGGTTCCAAAAGGGATACCTAGCAGCTCTGTGCCGAGGAGTGCTTCGTACAACGCTGGTGCTTCCAATGTTTCGCAAATGATTGTTGGAAGCAAGTTCGAAGCATATAGAATCACACGAATGGAATCTGGTCCCTCTACGAAATCTAATCGGGCTAAGCCGCCCAAAAATAAGCTCATACCTCTTTTCAACAGATAAGCCCTAGGTCGGATGGTCTGTTTTGGCACAGTAAGAACAATTTCCTCCGTAGTAAGAAGATCAAGTATTTGATCTGGTTGAACAACACCTGGTGTATCGTAGCACCATTTGGAATTGATGTACTTTTCGTTCTTCTCATTCAATGTAAATATTGGTGATGGTGCACTGCTTCTTTGCGTCATTGAGAAATGATCAAATGATTCTTCCTTTTCTTTCTCAAAGGTACGTCCTATGTGACCGAGAAGTGTAGCTTGCTTGTTATCTTTTATGGATTTTGTCTGTTCACGTCGCAACTTTTCGTTTGCTCGTTGTATGTATCGCTCTTGCTGTAACCGTTTCGTCCTTAAAAAAAGCCTATAATCAGACGGGCGCATAATCGGAAATTTAAGCATTCTTAGTGTTGTGCCTGGCCATGGACTTGCGGTTGCTTTTTGAATCAAATCCGCTGCTTGAACCTTACAAAGGTCGGAACGAAGTAGAGCGTTAAATAGTGTGCTTTTTCCCACGTTCGTACAACCGACCAAATACACATCTCCTCGCGTTCCCCAAACGTTGTGAAGTTTCGTAATTAATTCCTCTACTCCGTAACCTGTGCTGGCCGATATAAGCGAGACATGCTTGATGTTATTCCTAGCAAATCCAGATTCTATAATGCTTCGGGTCAAGCATTGTCGTACGTTCTCCAGATAACCAGCACTATCCTGTGGCAAAAGATCGACTTTATTGCCAACCACGATAATGGGTCGTTGTGATCCTAAAATCTCGGAAAGCCCCGGCCAAATGGAACATGGAAAATCCAAAACATCCACAAGCAGCACAGCGAGCGCTTTCTTTGTTTTAATCGAAGACAACATCCCTATGTAGTCATCGGCCGAAACAGTCACATTTACAGCTACATTGTAGTGTTTGAGGAAATGACACCGCTGGCAATTAGTGGTCTGTAGAGAAAGTAAACAATATTATTTTTACTGAGCACATGAAATATTATGTATGTACATTGAAATACTTTTAGGATGACCGGGCCTTATGTTTAAGCAGAACAGTAATGTCTTCCCAAACCATTATGCCTTTACTCACTCTACCCAGAATGTACTCACCAGCAGCTGTTCTTTCGATTTTCCTTTAAACAATTGACTTGGTAAGTATCCTGGAACACTTGGTTCGATGCAATGCAGCAAAGCACCACATCCTCCACAAGGTATTTGAGAGGCCGGTTCATTCGGGTCTGGGGTGCCGTAAAATGACGTAGCGTTCTGTTCGTCTTCATCATAATACTCAAAATCGGACATCCATTCTCCAGTAGAAAGATGTTCATCGGGCTCTTGCAAGGAATTTTCATGTTTTTTCACTCGTAAGCTCATTTGACGATAAGGCAATCGATAAATAGATGAGCGTTCAGCAACGTCGGTAGCCGGTTCGTGATCTACTTGTTGTTCATCAAGCGTTGCAGTTTGCAGTTGTTTTAAAACTAAAGCAAACGGTTTCACAGCAGAGGATATTTTAAGATCATTTTGTTCCAACTTTCTGAGCTTAGATTCTACTATTTTGTTTTGTTTATAGCCCAATTTTAATTGATTATTGTCTATGTAAGAGCTATACAATATTTTGTGTTTCCATTTGTTATAGATTGCATCCGTACTATTTGCATTTGCCGAAATAGGAGCAGCCGATATGTTCACTAACCTATAGCTTGTATTCACTTGAAAATGGCTTGAACGGGGCAACAATTTACAATTAAATAAACCAGATGTTGGAATAATTCTAAACATTTTTCCGATTCTCACATGTGCTCTAGGATTCCATAACAAAACAATATATTCCCAAGTGACGAAAATGACCAAAACCTCACCGGCAAAAAGAGCGAAATGTCATCGTGTAAACGCGGCTTTCTGCATTGATGTGCTTGGGTCGAATTTGTTTGGCCTTCATGGTCGCTTTTCAAATGGTTTAGACTAGACATGGGCAAAATGAGCGGGGATTATACGATTCGCTCGCTTCCAAAAGCAACCGCCCGCTGCTCTCGGACCCACATATGAATCACTTTACAATTACATTTTATTTCACAACACAGAAGAAAAAAAGAGAAATAACATTTTATTTCACATTTCACTCGCGACCGCACAGCTTGTCCAAAGAAGATCATCTTATAAATTTCAAACACTTTTTTAATAATTCAGAAACGTTTCTGCAGCAAAAAAAGAATCAAACTCACATGTTGTTTAATAAACTAAACAAACATTTAAATGCCAGCAAACTACGTCGAGTTTTTGTTTACATTATTATGTCTGTATAAAATATTTCATGCTACGTGAATCGCATCTCGTATCTCGAAAAGTTCACGGAGTTTTTCAAAACACACACCACTGCCACTTCTCACTAAATTAAATCACTTATATGAAGGACTTAGGCTCATACTTATGCCTTATCGACTTAGGACTTATGAAGGACTGTTCAATCCAAACTAATAGTTTGAAAAAAAATCGCCGAAACCTGCTTTATTTCCCCAACCCATGTATGTAAAGTCTATGATGAGTTAACGGTGGAGTAAAACACAATTGTAATCTTTGCAACAAGTTCTTTCAATTTTAAGTTACAGGCAGCACACATATATTATTATCTCTACATTAATCCATTTTATTCTTACCCCATTTCATAACATGGATTATCTTTTGCATATATCTATAGAACCAAACTGTTTTAACGTTTTTTCCAAGTGTACTTCCTTCTGGCACCGGCTTGACCCGGCTTCTTGCGTTCTCGCCGACGATAATCACGAGTTAGTAATCCAGCTTGAGAAGGTGGAGTCATTTTAGTAAATAATTTTATACAGGGTCTTAAGACAACGTTTGAACATCAAATCATACTTACCAACACGCATTCGAGCAATCTGTTCATCGTCCACAAAACTACGTAATGCCATTGCAATACCCCAACGAACAGCGCCTGCCTGTGATGATGATCCTCCGCCGGAGACGTTAGCGGTAACATCAACTTTTCCGTTCATCTTTGTAAACAGCAGAGGAAAAAGGACCTAATATAGAAACAAATAATTAGCACATTATTAGTTTTCTGTGAAAATAATGAATCAATTTATTTAAAAAATAAGAATTATAGAACGCTTTTGATTATAAATTTTATACATTCGAATATACACCATTTGATCATTGTTTAAATTTATGGTACAAAACCTATTGAAAACACGTTAAAATCTATACGAACTTATGTTTGAAAGGTTATTTATTCTTTAAACCTTTAAATTCAGCAAACTTGTATGTATTTCAGTAAAAAAATTGTTTGATATTAGATGTTAGATATCGCCTTTACTGAAGAGCCATAAAGTAAACTGTGAAACGAAGATAACATTCCTGTAGCAGAGTGTTGCTTGAAGTAACGACACTTAATAAATCCAAAGTCTAAAATATGGCAGTTAACTTTGTACAAAACGTCATTTTTTCGAGGTCTACTGTCGTAAATTGCATAAGCCGTTAAAATACGTTTAAACTACAATTTAAACATTACAGTACACATTCAGTTCACAATAGTTCGCCCGCTTTTTAATCCGCCCTTCAATAGTTCTCCCGTTTGACAATCATGTGATCATGTGACATGTGATATATGTGGTGTAACAACGATCGGACAAATATGATGAGTTTTATGAACAATGATAATTATCATTTCAAATCGTTTTTTCTGTAGAACTTGATGATACATAAATAAAAACAATTACCACTTCAGCCACTGGAAAAATACGACATTTTAACAAGACTTCACGAAATGTCATTCAATAATCCGCCCGCAATCAAGGGCGAACTATTGAATGTGCACTGTACTAGGCAGTCCGATGGTCTAATATATAAATGAGCCTGTAAAGGGCCGGACGTAGTTCAATTCTCATCCGGATGTTGTTCCTCCATAGCAAGGACTGACCATTCGGCTTCGTGGTAAGGCTGGTGTCATTGCTCGGTCGTATAAGACTTTGGTCGTACGACTCTTTAATTTATTTTTTTTGTATGGGATTTGACAGATAACAAAAAGTCGTATACGACCGAGAACTGACACCAGCCTAAGGGTAAGTCTAGTAAGCCTGTATAAGGCCGGCATGATCGCGTAGGGCGTTTGCTGAAACCCCATGAAAGAAGATACTATAATTTCCTATAATTAAGGCTTTCAGTAATAATAGTATGGAATGTAAAAATAAAATTATTTTTTTGCAATGACAAGCATTCGTGCACTGATTTGAATAATTGACATAAATTTAATCCAAAATCACTGTTAGTACATCTGTGTACAAGGCAATGATGTGCTTAAAATTATGCTTCTCTACTAAATTTAATGTTTTTTTTGTGCAATAAGTTGCATAGATGCAAACATTTAGATTTTGTTATCTCTGTATATGTTTTGTAAGCTCTCTTTTCTATATTTTTCTAACCCTTTGATTTTGCTAAAATATGCTTTTGTATTATTCTATCATAATCCTCTTCATATAATCTTGCTTCGTATGATTTTTTATTATTGATTATTTTGCATTAAGCATTTTGTTTTCTTATTGTTTTTCAAAGTCAAAGTCTCATTTCCAATGGTATTTGAGCTGCTGTGACGTGCACTATATTTATTGGTGTAGTTAATGTGTATACTGTTCCTTTTTTTATTGACTTTTATTGGCTGTACTTGTGTTTATTCGTTTATGATAGTTGTTGTGTTATTGTTCATGTACGAGGTTCCCGATTCTAGAATTGTTTCCCGATATACATGCCTTTTAAGGGTTTAGGTGTTCCCAAAGAACATGGATTTTGTTTTGTCGATATGTGTGTGGGGGGGGGGGGGGGGGGGTTGGGTTAGGTTTTGTATTTGGTTTGTAAGGATATCTTATGCTATTTGTATGTTGTTTTGAAGATCAGTATTATTGATACCACTACCGATAATTACGAAATCATACGCTTATTGGATTAGTTTTACATTTGCATTTTCTTTTTGTTGATATTATATAAATATCAATTAATTATTTTGAGCAGTTCAGTTCCATAAGGGTTCTTGCAAGTTTTGTAAAAAGCAACTATCTTGATTGTATTTTTTTAAAGGTTAAAAACGAGAAATCTGACATTAAAGAGCGTTCAAGTGTCTGCACTAAAACTAAATATGATTCGTGATTTTCTTCAGATATTGAAGAACTGAAATAATTAAGAACAATGTTAGTGCACAATGAAGTGGGTGATCGAATCCAGAAGTAGAACAACAATTAAGTACACATTTGTCAGAATACTGAGATATGAGTTTGGTTGGGAATATTATTAGTCTTTACGGCGTTACACTTTGTCACACTACGGAGGAGGAGACAAAAAAATCTCATTTTTAGCGTTACGTTAATTATGAATAGCGAATTTTTAAAAATTAGCGAACCTTGCAAAAAAAAAATAAACTAAAGTTAGTTATTTCGCTAAGCCGTTCCCGCAGTCATATGGATCCTTCCATACGTAGGACTGACTAACCTGCTATGAGTAAACTAATAAAACACAGATAGCCAAGGCCATTCGGGGCTTAGGCAAGCCTAGACCGACTACGGTTGTTGAGCCAAAGAAGAAGAGAATAAGTTATTGGGCATTAAAATTTCAATATGGGTTTATTGAGCAGCTAGTAAAGGTGGTAAAGGTGAGACGTTTACCATTAAGGTCGGGATAACGAATTAGAAAACGAAATTGTTCGCGTTGTCTATTTTGAATGGTTATTATATTATCTTCATTTCCATTCTTACTATTTTTCTAAGCCATCATTCGTTACTTAGAAATACTACAACACCGGTGGGCATGAACGATTCATAACAGTATTTTGAGGGATGCATTTTGCTCCATCTTTCTCTATAAATCTGTTTACTTCAGCATCCAAAAGCAAGAGACGACCCCGTCGTGGAGCACATATTTCTTTCGATGTGTTAGTACGTACCAAACGTATGTTACCACAGTTTCCACATGCGTCCTATGGAGAGACGCATCCAACAGCACGATCAAACATTTGCTCTTGCTCTTGCTCTTTCACATTGCTCTTGCTACTCGTTTATCACTATTTGATCGGTTTAGATTGTTTCGACACGCTTCATCCTCGGATGGATTGTTATCACCCAGAAGTAGAAGGCAGAAATTAGCTGCTACATCTCATAGCGTGGTTCGTTGTTCACTACATATGCAATGGGATGAAGTAGGTCCTGATGTATGCTGAACTTTTGGCGCTTTGTTTGTTCTCTATAGCTTTCGATCAGACAACACCAGACAATCGTGGGACCGAGACGACACTCGGCTCTGTTTTGAATTGCCCGCTAGTCGGACAGTTACCACCGTGCACGATCGCCGTGTGGCTGTGGACGGATGGTCATCTTTTCCAACTCCGTCAGTGTGGTCAGGTTAGTTTGGGATTGTTGCGTTGTTAATCAAGCACATCATTGTGCCTTGTGGTAGTTTTCGAAATTCCTATAACAGCTGAGCTTACTTTACTTGTACTCGTTTACAGTATTATTTGTGTGTGTTTATATGAAGTTGTGTGAAGGTGTGGTTGCTGAAGACGGCTTTAATTATCGAAAAAAAGCCCTTAATATATATTCACCCTGATAAGTTAAACACTATCCCCGAGAGATAGCCTTACATTGTGTGCTGTTCGTGCATCGCTTAGCATGCAGCCGTAATATTTTTTGAAAAGATTGCAGTCATATGCTATGTACGCGTGTATGTGTTCGTGATAAGAAAAATTGATCGTGATTTTGTTCCGTGCCTTGCCACCTCTTATTTTCTACATCCACGAGCTACACAAACGAAATAGATTGTTTCCATTGTTGATCTCCTCATCATACATAAATTTTATCGTTGCTTTTTACGACGATTCCCACAACAAGAGGCGTGATAATCAAATATTGGTGTTGGGTTGCATACATATTTTGCAGTTTATCGCAGTGCAATCATGTGTAAAAACATGACTCAAAATATAAAACGAAAACTATGCTTTCCTGTCATTTCTGCTAGCAGCGCAAACCATGAGGTTGAAACATGTTCAGTCAATGAACTAGCAACAAATCCAACGATTTGTATTCGCATGGTAACAAAGAATGTTAAACATATTTTGCATCGATTCGAGACTAATTCATTTCGTATACCGGATACCGGGTCATTATAATGTGCATATTTTTTGTACTGTCCACCGAACAATTCAATGAATTGACAATAGTAACATCGTGGTTTTGTGTTGATGTCTGTATTCTGTGCCTCTAGTGTACAAAACTGTTTCAAATTTAAGCTATATTACGCTAACTATGTCGTTTTCTTACAAGTAATATCAAATAATCAACACTATAATACTTTATGGTTCAAGCAATCTGAAAAACCTTTCTGTTGAATGACGATACTTTCGATGACCGACCACAGCAGCCAGCCAAAACGGCGTTTTTTTGTGCGCAAAAACTCGTTTCAAATACAACTCAACACAAAATCAAGATCGGTCGGCTCTTCCGTTATGTCTCTTACCCTTTCCGCCACGCCATTTTTTTGTGAATCGAGTTTTATGTACACCAATCTGCTTCGTAACTCCTCTCTTTCGTTCCTGGCGATTGTTAATGAGCTTTGTATCTCTTTTCTGTCACTACATTTCAGGTATAGGGCTCATCATTATCCCTCTAGCAAACAGCAAACGATCCGATCAATAGCTTTCCACCTCTCGCTACATCATCCTCTGTACTTCAGAACGAACAGGTCACAGAGAATTGAAAATATAACACAAACAATAACAAAAACACCATCAAACACCTTTACTACATACAAGCCCCAAAATGACACAGACAAAATAAAATGCCATGCGTTCTAGTTCCAACACCAACGAACGATCACCATTTACAGCTGACTATAGCAACAATAGCAACTCTCTAAACAATAGTGCTCCTCAAATTGAACTAACGGATTACACAAACCACATTAAACTTCAACAAAGTATAAGCCGGACAACCAGCTACTGACAATCAGCTCCCGACAGACGAACAAAATGGACAATTATGGCTTTAAAGATAGTGATAGTACACCTCCGCCATCACCTCTTCCACCACCATCGACACCACCAGTACGACCGCCACGAATATTTCGAACGATAAGCTGCATCGAAAATGGATCCATAAAGTTTCCCCGTTTGAGTACCAGGTGGGTAAAATCCGATATCATTTCTTGTTTTCGGGGTGTTCGGGGTTTTTATGTTAAAAATAATTCTTTTTTTTACTTTGCTCATCACTAACGCTTATTATATTATTTAATTTTCAATGCAATGGTCCGAACATCCATTTTTGAAATCACAAAAAGCTGTTAAGCATTTTGTCTATTCTGAATTCTAGATTTAACGCAACATCGAAAAAGGATGTCGGAGCACAACCGAAAGACCCAGAGGCTGCGTTGGCAGATACAATCGTGAGCGAAAATGAGCCTTGTAATGAGAGTAACAGCAAGGTAGTGATCATGCAAAATAACGCTAGCGGTGGGACTGCTGGAATTAGGCACTCTACAACTGACAATCATAGCGTGTCTGCGGCAACGGTAAATGGAAGCTTTGTCACTACAGCAAATACTAACACCAAAACAAATGCTTCGCCTAGTGGAACAGGTCAGCCTAATGGACGTAAATCGCATGTTGACAGTTATGAGTATATGGAAGTAGGACCATCCCCTCCAGCCGAGGGCGCACCGAATCTCTACGATAGCTACGACGAAAGCTACTCCGAATCTAGTGCCCAACTCTGCAATGACATCATCCGCATATCGCTTACGGAGCAGATGCGTCTTGCTGGTGGTCGAGTGACACTGCTTGAAAGCTTCGAAACCGATCCCACACTTGATTCTGCGGCAGTCGAGCAACTGCTGCATGTAATACCAACACCCCCATCTTCAGGACCACCAACCAATACCTCCAATAACAATAGCAGCAGCGTTGGAGGACAACAACTTGAGAAAAATATCTGCTTCCTGTGGGCGGCATTTCTACGAAAGTTTCATCTGCTTGAGCAGTGCGTCCGACTCGGAGCAGATATATACTTTTGCGATAGTAACGGTTTGACGGCACTCCATCTCGCGTCGTTCAGCGGGTGCATAGACTGTTGTGCATTTCTAATTCACCATGGACTTGACGTTAGCATGCAACCGAAGTGGTACACGCCATTGCACTGTGCTGCGTTCGGCAATTCGTTAGCTACTGCTGAGCTTCTAATTAAAAATGGGGCTCGCATCGACGTGCCAACGAACAAACAGCACTGTGAGGAATCATTGCTACACTGTGCCGTACGATCGAACGCCATCGACTGCCTTCGATTTTTCATAGCAAACGGTTCCAATGTGAACGCGCTCGAACGTAATGGAACGAACCCAATCCACCTTGCCGCCGACCTTGGTCACGCCCAGTGTCTAGCTGCATTGCTGGAGTGTCCAGATGCCGACC
Organism: Anopheles christyi; assembly: GCA_000349165.1. Lineage (NCBI taxonomy): Eukaryota > Metazoa > Arthropoda > Insecta > Diptera > Culicidae > Anopheles > Anopheles christyi. The sequence goes on from KB683756.1 coordinate 30,800, forward strand.
CAAATGTCCGTATTCAGCAAGGGGATAAGCAGATGACTGCGTTGCACCTTGCCGCAGACGAGGGTAATTTGGACTGCGTGACGCAATTGCTAGCACGGGGAGCAGATGTCCGGGCTCGCAATCATCGAGGCTTTACGCCGCTACATTTGGCGGCTCGCAGTGGAAGTGCAGATTGTGTTGAGGCCCTACTCAAACTCGGTGGCTGTGATCCGAATATGGCCGATTTCGATCAACGTACGCCACTGCACGCTGCAGTCAGCAAAACCGATACTGCCGTCGAGATGATTGAAACGCTGATTGCATGGGGTGCTAATGTGAATCAGCGAGATGTGTACGGATTTACCGCACTGCATCTTGCGGCATTGGACGCACTAGGTCCTTGTGTGGAAACATTGCTTTATCACGGTGCGGATGTCACAATGAGATCACGGAAGGGAACCAGCGCTCTCAACATTATTAGCCGCAAAACGCCGGCTTCTCTAGGAGTCATACAATGCAAGCTAGATGCGGCAATCACTCTAACACACTCCCAAGATTCGTCCAGCCGAGAGGTGGAATTAGAGCTGGACTTTCGCAGTATCCTGCAGCATTGCCACCCGAGGGAAATCAGCTACCTAAATACGTTTGTGGACGATGGACAAAAAGAATTTCTGCAGCATCCTCTCTGCTCGGCTTTTCTCTACATTAAGTGGAACAAAATACGCAAATACTACATCGCGCGACTGCTTTTCTGTTTTACATTTGTGCTATTCCTAACGTTGTACGTACTCACAGCGCTAGCGCATAATTGTTATAACGGAAGCAAGGACATGAAGGAAACTATACAAGAACAGGAGCTTTGTCAAAAACAGTCCATCTTTGGAGATATGTTGCGCAACAACCCGTTCGTGATTGAAATGCAGTGGATGGTTCTAGTAGCAATAACAGCTATTGAAATTTGCCGCAAGATCTACGGCATCACCGGATATACTTCGCTAAAACATTATGTAACACAGACAGAAAATGCGATTGAATGGTTCATCATACTAAGCGTATTCGTTATCTCGTACATCTACACCAAAAGGACCTACACATGGCAGAATCATGTAGGAGCCTTTGCAGTTTTGCTTGGTTGGACCAATCTGATGCTTATGATCGGTCAGTTACCCGTTTTCGGTGCGTATGTCGCCATGTACACCAAAGTGCAAGTTGAATTCGCCAAACTGTTCATGGCCTATTCGTGTATGTTGATTGGCTTTACAATCAGCTTTTGTGTCATTTTTCCATCTTCTTCTTCGTTTGCAAATCCTTTTATGGGATTTATCACTGTTCTCGTGATGATGACTGGCGAACAAGACCTTGAATTGCTAATCAATGATCCTGATGGCAAGGATCCACCGTTTCTTCTTGAGATCAGTGCCCAGATTACTTTTGTGCTCTTTCTATTGTTTGTTACAGTCATTCTGATGAACTTGCTGATAGGTATTGCAGTGCACGATATACAAGGATTGAAAAAAACCGCCGGTCTATCAAAACTAGTCCGTCAGACAAAACTGATTTCCTACATCGAATCTGCTCTTTTTAACGGCTGGCTTCCAAACTGGCTGCGCAATTTACTCTACTACACGGCGCTTGTCTCGCCGCAAGCGTACCGTGTGGTTTTGAGCGTCAAACCTCTTAACCCCGGCGAAACAAGACTTCCCCGTGACATTATGATGGCTGCGTACGAGGTAGCAAAGCAGAAGAAGCACTACGTTAGAAAAAGTTTTTCAACTCTACGTCGTAATGTATCTTACGAGCCACATAAAGTCTCGCTAATGGCGAATGGAATGCAGCCCAAGGCGTATGATCGCACGGATAGTAACTTCACTGCATTTAACTCTCGACGTGCTGTTAATGGAGGGATGGGAGTACCCAATGCAAATAGTGATCATACTGCAAAGTTTGGGTACGTCTATGACACACCAACGCTGTACGGTCTCACCAATAAGCTAGACGAACACAATGACTATATCGGCAACATAGCAACAGAGATAGCAGAGTTACGGTCATCAGTAGAGGAGAGTCAGCAGATGCTTCGCCAGGTGCTTGAATTGTTGAATAGAAATCCAAAACACAACTTACAATCGAATTGATGATTAATCCTTCGACCAATCAACACGAATGTCATCTTTACACCGTCCAGTAGAAGCTGCATCTGATACATGGTGGTACATGGTGCTACTCTCTATCCTGAAGATTGCTTTCATAGATTTTTGTTAAGGTCAACTGTAATTGCAAAAGCGACCGCGCATTTTCGAGCATGTAGTGTCCACACTAAAGACAATTAGATGTGATTTTACATAGAATGTAGTATATTATAATTACTATAAAAATGTGACTCAGTTGTTGAATCGTTGTTACTATTCATAGTCCATTAATTATAGAACAGATGAACTACTACTCTGACGTAAGTGTTCTCGAACACATAATATAGGTTATTTTATCAACATTAGTATTCTTTGTCAATTGTTTATACGTTTCACCCTTGAACAATAATAATCGAAAATAATGTACAAATGATTTTCTGTTTTATCGGTTCAAACATCATAAAGGCGCTGTAATACCAGGATAATCGAATGTGATTCTAATAAACAAGGTCATGCATATGATGCATCATAATTCTTCTTATGTGTAGTGATTTTCAATACTTAAATTTTCCGAACTGTTTAACAAAATTACCTAACTGATAGCATAATAAAATTCTTTTGTATTTTGTATTTTGCATAAATGTATTAACGAGACTTTTAGTAGAGTAAAAAAGTTAGAAAGGGACGAAAAAAAAACAGTCAAGTCTAGTTACATTAAACTCCATCCACAACCAAATAGCCTTCATGGCAGCATACATTTATGCTGTTTTAAACATGTTTTTAGATAATGTTAGCCCTCTTGAATTTCAAAAAACCATAGAAAAATGACATCACTTACTTGTTCGCGTTGTTGTGTACTTCCTACGCTGCGGAGGTCTTGTCCGTTTATTTCGATTTTTCCAGTACCTGGAAATTTCACCGTCACATCCCCACGTGCTGTTTTACGTAAGCATTCTAAAAGCAAGAAGCAAATATTCGTGAGTTGTTGATAAAACCCATTCGTATGAATAGAAACACAAGATACATACCATATATTGTCACATATTGACGCCCATCAGCATCCTGCTGTGGTGAAGGGATGGTATCGTTCTCTAGTTTCGAAATCAATGGCTTTCTGTACTCATACACAAAATCTTTCACACGCTCAGACAGTGGATGGTTTTCGAGACGATTCATTGCATTTATGAAATTGTCATACTCAATGTCAGAAATCGTCTCTACAATTTTCTTTTCCAGCAATTCCTTCGGCAACCACTCAGAGCCGGTAGTATCTCTATAATAAATATGTTGCGTATATTTTATTGCTTGTTTATTTCCGTTTGTTCTTGCATTTGCTACTTACATTTTCTTTCCAACCGAGTCCAACGATTTTCCTTTCATTCGCGTAGCGTCCTCCAATGCATTCAGTTTATGGATATTTTCAACAATATCCTATAAGATATTAATTGTAACGCAGCATTATTTAATCAACATAACTACAGTTGCCATATGAGTACTTACAAACAGTAGTTGAAAGAAGTTCGGACGCCCCGTGTAAAACAATGGGTGGAACGGTCGACCAGTTTCATCGAATTCAGCGCCCTTCTTTCTAGGAATAAATTCTTCCGGAGGTTTCATCGTAGGCCGCGCGGCAGGATCATACAAACCAGAAGGAAACAAGTATTGCACCGCCTGGTCGATGTCTTTTTGGGTAAAAGTTTCCACATCTGCCCCCATCATGTTAGCCAAGTGTCTTTTGCCAAGCTTGTACTCTAGCCGCGCAGTTTCCATACAGCTTTCATATTCTTTTGCACGTTCTAGATACGCCTTCATCGCTTTACTTATTTTAGCCTTTTGAACACTTTCCACATCTTCCGCGTTATGAACAGTCGATTGGTGGAAATGGGACTACGAATGTCATTTTGTTATTGATTTTGCATAATGTACTAGTGTTCCAACTCTCATTACAACCGTGCTACTTTAACTTACCGTAGTATTTACACACAATGACTGCCGAGGAATTGTGGATCGTAAACCACGAATAACAATTGAAAACATCTCACTTAGTATGTAAAGTTAAAAAGCTATTAAATAACAGCGAAAGTATGTAGCCGGCGCACGTTGTGTTACTGGTTTGTTGTTGTTTTTCGATATTTGACGTACCCAGTTGAACAGTCCTCGGCTACACATCGCGTAACCCTACAAATAGACGAAGAGCGAAATCTCGCGATGATCGTCGGTGAAATGCGATGTTTAAGTTCATACATAAAAACTAGCATCCAGTTTTCATCGCGGTCATTGTAGCTCAATTACTCCGTCAATGTGCAGAAATATAAACAAAACAAAAAACATCGAGTCAATGTTTGATTTGAAAACTATCAAGGCAGTTGTGATAAGATTACATTTAATTTAAATCAAAAATCAAATAAAACACCATGAATGAGCGATACAGATTAGCTGAAATGTCGGGCTCGAGGAGTTGCTCTTTTTGTTGAATTGGGCTACTTCTTGCGAAATTTCGTTTAGCGAAAAATCGCTCTACGTCTATTTGCACGGTCACAGGGGTTAAACGTTTCGCAACAACTCGGGTAAATTCTAAGTAAAAAGGAAAATTTATAATACCATAACTTCACTGTTAGAACGAAGTATTACATTTAATTTTTGGGACTACTCTATGCAACTTTAACTATAATTTCTGTCAAAAAATGTCAGCTCTAAAGTCAGGTTCATCGTAATTTACACTGTCTTTACCAATCGCTGTCATTTGTTTCATCATACGTGTTCGAGGTAAATTCTGTTTCTAATTATTTGCGTGTAAATTTACGATATTGTAAACGTATATTATTCCTTCCATTCATTTGATTCATAGTCTGTCAACATGGAGCATCTCATTTCCCTCGGGCTGAATGAACAAAAAATCAAGGAAACGCTAAAAAATGCAGCGCTTACCTCCACAATAACACGTGCCTTTTCTTACGTTCCGCCGGGTGTGGTGCTAAATGCAGCGCAAAAGCCATTACTGTTTCAAGCCTGCTCCAAGATTAAGCCACAGAGCGCTCATCATCTCGAATTGATAGTGAAGAAAATTCTGGATAATAGTCTGGACACCAGTTTGCGTGTAGACACAGCGCTGGAATATGTGCTGTCTAACGTAACGAAGGCTACGTTCGACGCTGCGGCTTTCGATGTTGCTTGCGGAGTTGGGGTAGTAGTGACACCGGAAGAAATCGAACGGGCGGTTGAGACAACCATAGCCAAATATCGGAACAATATTGTTGAACAACGTTATCGTTATAATGTTGGAAAATTGTTGAGCGAAATACGAACCGCTTTGCCGTGGGTCGATGGTAAGGCGCTTAAGAGTGAGGTTGATGTGCAAATGTTTGATTTACTAGGTCCAAAAACGGAGGCAGATGAGGAAAAAGTTGCTAAGAAACGTCGCGAAACCCCAGCCACTGTTACTGCACCGAATGTGGCCTCTGCAACTGAACCGTCAGTCATGGGTGGTAACACCCGACCGGAAGGCCCGCGCACAATGGTGGAACTGATGCGAAATGTCGATTTCCACCGTCCGGGTGAAAACTTTAAAACCGATGGGTATGTTGTAACACCAGACACTGAGCGGCTGTTGAAGGAACATCTGCAACGAACTGGTGGCACAGTGCGCACCCGTTTCCCTCCTGAACCGAATGGAATTCTTCACATTGGGCATGCTAAAGCGATCAACATTAACTTTGCTTATGCGGCAGCAAACAATGGCATCTGCTTCCTACGTTACGATGATACCAATCCCGAAAAGGAAGAGGAAAAATTTGTGAAAGGCATTCGGGACATCGTCGAATGGCTCGGTTATAAGCCATTCAAAATTACATACTCCTCCGACTACTTCCAACAGTTGTACGAGTTTGCTGTACAACTTATAAGAAAAGATATGGCTTATGTGTGTCATCAAACTGCCGAGCAAATGAAAGGATTTACGACCGAACCATCCAAGTGGCGCAATCGGCCGATCGAGGAAAGTCTGCAGCTTTTCGAAGACATGAAAAATGGAAAAATCAATGAAGGTGACGCTACACTGCGCATGAAAATTACATTGGAGGAGGGAAAAATGGACCCGGTGGCCTACAGGATCAAGTTTATTCCACACCACCGAACCGGAACAAAGTGGTGCATCTATCCAACGTACGACTACACCCATTGTTTGTGCGACAGTCTGGAGGACATCACGCATTCGCTATGCACAAAGGAGTTCCAATCGAGAAGATCATCTTATTATTGGCTCTGCAATGCACTTAGTATATACTGTCCAGTGCAGTGGGAATATGCGCGACTCAACGTGAATTACACCGTAGTTTCGAAGCGCAAGATCAACAAGCTGATCACTGAGGGTATGTATATGGACGTACTAGGAAAAAATATGTGTAAATAATGTTTGGTTGGTGGTTTGTTTGTTTCTTTCTTTCTGCAGATATTGTCAACGACTGGGACGATCCTAGATTATTCACACTGTCTGCTTTGCGACGTAAGGGTTATCCGGCCGAAGCGATCAACAATTTTTGTGCCCAAATGGGTCTTACCGGTGCGCAGACGTCTATTGATCCTGCCGCACTAGAAGCGTCGGCCCGAGATGTACTGAATTTAAGTGCACCACGTACAATGGCAATACTGGAACCTTTAAAGATTACCATACTTGACTATCCTCATGATGGAGCGATTCAACTGTCGGTGCCCGATTTTCCAAACATACCAGAGAAAGGTACACACATGGTTTGGTTCGATCGTGTTGTATATATAGAGCGGACCGATTTTATGGAAAATGTTGATAAATCCTTCCGTCGACTTGCGCCAGGACAACCGGTTGGACTCAAATACATTGGCTCTATGCTGCGAGTAGAGAGTGTTGTTCGAAACTCAGACTCCATAGAGGAATTGGTATGTCGAATGGAACCGTGCACTGCCACTGAAAAACCGAAGGCATATATACACTGGGTTGCTAAACCTATTCCAGTAGAAGTACGTTTGTACGAAAAACTGTTCATGCACAAGAACCCAGAAGATAGTAATGAAGTTCCAAACGGGTTTTTGAGCGACTGTTCTAAAGACACGATTCGTACGCTATGTGGCTATGTCGACGCGTATATGTCTAACAGCAAGGTGTACGATAAATATCAATTCGAACGCATTGGTTACTTCTCCGTGGATCCGGATAGCAGAAACGGTCAGCTGGTTTTCAATCGTACGGTCACGCTGAAAGAGGATACGGGTAAAATGAACTAGTTTCACCAGTCATTTTACTTTCTAACTTATTTTCGCTTGATTAAGAAAATGGTCAACAAATAAAGCCAGATATGGCATTATTGCGAGTGTAGTGTGAGCAAAATACAGAAAAAAGAAAGAACACCATCACTAAGTAAAATATTCGAAATGGGTATACGTAAGATGCTCATGATGAATAATGATTGTGGTGAATATTATACGAGAAAGTTTTTAAAGTTAAGCAGTTGTATGTTTTTATTAACATTCATTTTATTTCTAAATAACGTTTACAAGATACACAACATCCATAATACTGCTATATGCCAATACTGTGCATAAAGATTTACTTTCCTGGCATGGCCAGTTCACCTTCAGCAATATATTTTTACTCGTAGCTGGCTCATGCCTCATCCTTGCAGGCATTGGATCTAAAAAAAATCATACTTTATCTGATCCAGCCACCGCGCTCGCTGCGCTTCTCTGCTCCTAGAATTGCACTGCAGAACGATCTTCTCACAACAGGTCGAAGTTATCGTATCCTATCGGCCTTTGTCAGGTCTGCATAGACATTTATGCTCTACAGAGTAGGGAAAAGTAGGGTCTTCCGTCTCCTCAGTCCCAGGTCTGCATAGACATTTATACTAACGTGTATATTTTAAACACCATACAAGCTATTTGTTTCCGTTCCTGATTTTTCTGTCTAGAACAGTCTAATATTATGTAATATCAGCAATACTCTTCGTCTTCTTGACTTGCACAACAACCCACGTAGGGTCAAGGCCTGCCAAGCCATGCCACTAAATACGGTTGGCTTTCTATGACTTACATTACCCATAGAAGGATAGTCAGTCCTACGTATGGAAGGGAGTGGGGGGACCTCCCGGTCGATTCCCACTCCTCTTATTAAAAACTGACCACAGTATTCGGTTATATGTTATAGTTATTGAGGATCTGGTTCGGATCCAGTACGTCTAGATCGTTACGCCAAGAAGAAGAGTAAGAATCCAAAAACTGGTAAATTAATTTGCCAGGCATTATACTCTTAAATAGAATAGAATTGGGTGGCCGTAGACGATTGAAGCTCTATCTGTCCCATTTTGAACTGTAATCGCTGTAACCATTTCAATAGAGCCTCCGACGCATGGAAATCCTGTTCCTCAATATTAGGGACGGCATCACGACAGTTTTGCAAGCGAACGTGTAGTGTACCGGACAGTTGTGTATTGGACGAAAGCACCGGTGTCCAAAGGGGCAGTAATTTAGCTAATATGGTGGATCTAGTTTCCTTTAGAGATTCCAGAAGGCCCAAAAAATGAAGATTGACGCTCTCCGATAGCTGTGTCGAAGATAAATATGAACAAAACAATTGCTTCACAGTTTTATTTCATGGAACCTACTTTAACTTACCTTGGAGTGCGATACCAATTGCAGGATGCAAGGAGTTACTTTTGCCCAAAACTCAAATAATACACTGAGTGTGGTATTGTATGCTTCCGACGAAATTGCTGCCAAACTTGCCACCTGCTCAAGATAGACCGTCCACAGTTGGCACAATGTAAAAGCGTGGAACAGCGATGACATGTGCAGTACTGATGTTTTCGATTGTTCTGCAAATCCAGCAAAAATTACTTGCACATGATCGGCAATATGACAACTAGCTTCTTGTGGTACAGGCTGGATAATGAGGGCACTATTCCTTAAGTGAGTTTGATGTGGTGCTGTCGTACCAGTTCCTATACGACGTACGATCAATGCTGTGTGCGTAAGTGAACCCATTAGAAGCCACGAGAGCAAACGCATGTGACCAACGCATTCTGTAAATTCTTTCGGCCTGTGAAGAATAACAAACAGTAAAGTACAACACATTTTGACGATATAAGAAAGAACGCATTTAACTGTGCTTACCCTTGCTGTAAAGATGATGGGGCGTTGTTTAGCCACGGCAGATATTTGGAAACCGTTCGGCTATCCTTTGAATTGCCACGCGACATTTCTAATGCAAGATATTGTGCGATGGCTCCCTTCAATACACCACCTATTGTATCTTCGCACAAGCCAGGAATGGTGCTGGAGGCCTTTAAATTCTAAAATTATGTACGTATTATGTGCATTATAATTTTGAATGAAATACAGTGCAATACAGTATGTTCCTAAGTTACGCCGATTTAAAATTTTACCATTTTTGGATCAAATTTTTGTGATTTGACACACATAAAGCGGCAGCAATTATAAAACCATTTAAAATACGAAAATATGAATATTTTCTGTTTTTCCTCTTTTAAAAATTAATCAAATAGTTAATAGTACCAACATCAATCAAACCTATACATAATTTAATGGTGGGATAGCCACGTAGGCTACGTGATAAAATTTAGCCTAGTATGCCTATAAAGGGCATTACCGCGTAGGTCATTTATGCCAAGAAAGAACAAGAATTTAAGGGTATTTAAGATGAAAACCAAGATATCCGACATACTCGGATATTAAAGTTATACGAATGTCTTCGGAACGCAATAACCGCGTAACTCGGGAACAGACTGTAGTTGTGTATAAAGAACCTTGATTTATTTATTTAAAGATTTACCTTGATTTTACTCAGCGTATGAAAATCGGCCAAGAACTCAAGAATATCGTTAAGATAGGGCTGCCGCATGCATTCAGAAATGTTGCAGTTAGCATGAACAAAGGATTCCCCGGAAGAAATGTCCCCGATAATGCCGGGTGGTAAAATTCCACCAGCGTCTTGTAATAGAAAGCCAACCAAAAGTAACAGATTGTTATCTGGTACGTTGATTTTGAACTTGAGTGCCTGCACTAGATCAAAAACGATTTGCCGTCCAAGGTACAGCTTGTCACGTTCTTTGGCAAAAGCTCGTCCGCTTAAGCTGCAAATTTCAACCAGCACTCGCTGCGTTAAATGAAGATTCTGTATAGCGAAGCTTATTATTTTAGAAAATGGTTCCAAGATGCTCTGAAAAATTATGAATGGTTGCTTTAAAATGTTCTTAGTACAGAATTTTTAAATACCCAGCTCTCCCGCTTACCTTCGACAGTTGGGGCACTTTCAGCACGGCTACTATAATGTCAAGCAGATGCTCGGACCCGCTTATACTTCCTAGTATGAGTATAACACGGCGTAGCAAACTGTCCAGTGCTTGTATTACTGGTAACCATACGCTACCTGCTATACAGTCTATCGGAACACACTGTAGATACTCGGCCAGATTGCGGAATATCACGGGCAACAAATCGATTGGAAGCGTTTTCTTTGCATTCAACGTTTCGGCAAGCATTTGTATGGGACTAGTTGGGTTCAGTTCAGAGAAATCGTTCAAACTATTCGAAACGCTTCGATAGAATCGCTTACGGGTTGTTTCTGTGTAAAACGATAAGAGATTGTTTGTCTATCAGTTGTGCACCATTTTACTGTTAAAGAATGCATACTTACCATCCTTCTGGGTTAAAAATACTTGGTAAAACACTCCGTTTGGAGCAAGCTGGTGCAATACACATCGAATGAATTGGTGTGCGACAGATTGTGAACCTCCTGGTAAATGCGTTAAGCTTTCACAACGCCACGGAAATGTGGGATGTAGGGAGATTCTGGAATTTTAAAAATATGATAACCATGCGTATAATAAATGAAATGTACTAACAGTATGACGGTAAAACACATTGTTAAAATCTTTTATGTTAAAAAGGAACAATTACAAAAATGCTATTATTTATGTGGCGAATTGCGAGTCGCCTACCTCGAGACGATAGTTAGTATTTCCGGTAAGAACGGTGCTCCTAGAGAAGGTTCTCGGTGTATAAAGGTGCCGAGCACGATTAACATAATGCCCATTTCTTCATCTGTATACTCCTCTTTCACAGCTCCACACTCAGTACAGCGATGACAGATACATTCATCCCCAATCCGCAAGCTGCTCTGTAAGTGAAAGAAGCAGCAGGTAAAGTATTTACCACCAATTGTGGAAATAATTTCCAAATATTTTCGCTACTTTGTCTAAATAATTACATCTACTTACTGATTTGTCAGGGCAAGATGAACTCTCTGGATCTTCAATTTCTGATCCATCGTCTTTGGTGTCCGGAGCCCAAGAGCCAGCATACTTGACGCGTGTGTCCTTTAGACTGTCGCTAAACATTTTTGTTCTTTTTGAATGTTTCTGAGGTGGCTGGGTTTCCTTTCTATTGCCGTCAGATATCATAGGTTCTCTTTCCAGCACCACGTGCGAAGGGTAAGAATTACCAATACCAGATTCTCCGGGCTCATTTTCATTGTACAGGGCCTGTGGTGGAGATTCTAGGGCACTTTGCTTGGTCAACTTTCGTGGAGATGATGACGATACATCTCGTGCGTGACAGCAGCTAGCAGCACTCTATAACGCGGAAAACAAATCAAATTGAATTAAATTATAAAGCTGAGCTCTAATTTACTTACATCTGATCGATCATCGGTGGTTTCATTAGAGCTTGTTCCTTCTGGAATGGCCAATCCTTCGCGTACTCTTTCCACAATGGTGCTAACACTTTCTGTTGCATATTGCCCGATAGGTAGCAATCGTTCCGGCGTTGGAATTGGCAATTGTTGCAGGTAGCTTTTGGCCAAACCACCCACTATGATTGGAGCAGTACTGGTCGATGTTTTATTCGATTCTTCTGTAGCATCAAACAGAGAAGATTTGCGCTCGTTGCTATCAGTTGGTTGCACACATGTGGTACTGATGCCTTCGCAAGATAACTTTAGTGTGTGAGGATCTGTAGTCGGTATACGACCTGTTTGTTCATTATCAAGCTTCGCATTGGTTGTGTTTGGTGTTTTGTTGCAATCTATAGGTTCATCTGCCCCCACAATGAATAAAAATATTAATGATTTTTTATTTAAAAAATGCATCGGTTATGTGGTGTAATGGTTCATGTTTCAATTGCAGCGACGATTTTCCCATATTTTGTACTGTTCAGTTTTCATAAGACCACTTTAAGACTACTAAGAAACTTTCTTCCCCTAAGTTAAATTTTTCATTCAACCATCAGGACCGCGATTACTATCTTCAAGTACACCTTGCAATAAACCGTTTCTACTGGCCAACCGAAAGCTTTCACATCATCTAGCCACTTCATCCAGCGCCTAACATCTCTTATGCATTTGTTCGTATTATAATGAGTGTAAGGAAATTGTCGTTCGGTCCCGTTTGAATGACTTGTCCATTACAGTGGTTGCATGTGTGAATACAAAATCGAATTGGCCTGTTCTACTGGAAACATTAATGTTTTATATTTATATAGATACCGATCGATACCGTAGAGGCCTTGAAATGTTCTGCAAATGTCAACAATTTGATAAATCTTTGGCTGCATACAAATCCACCGTACAAATTAATTATTACTATTCCTGTGATTCGAATACAAACGTATACAATTATTTGTTTGAGCAGTTGATTCATAATTTTTTCACTTTATAGACTTTTCGACTTTCCGAAATCAGCGGCTCTTCGCCATCCACCACCCTGATTCCCTACAATGATCATCCAGCACCTATTAACGATTGTTTGGCCTGGTTCGTCTATGACTACGGATAAGGATTCGCAACGCCAGGGACTTGTTTGAACACAAACAAATGTAAGCATGGTATCTATGGTGTAACGCTTACCTAGTTTACCACATGGCTGGCTTGTTTTCGAAGTGACGTCCTTTGAGCCATTCGATACGCTGCTGCCAATGCTGGTACTTTGTGTAACGACGATTGCTTTCTGCACATTAGCAAAGGGATTTAATATTGCTTGTGCTTTCGGTTGCCCTAACATTGACGAGGTGACCATCATACGAACGCCCTCCTGGACAGAACATTTTTGAGAGTTCATTTGAAAAGCTGATGGCATTCGGAAAATATTGCTGCTTGTTTTCTCCGGTTTTTCCGTCTTAGTAGCAGTAGAACCCTTCTCGAGATCTTTACTGTTGGTATTACTGCGACTTGCGGTATCTGTTTGCTCAAGGGACAATGCAGATTGCTGGGATTTCTTGGATTTTATCGGATGTGATGGTTGCTGTGGTGGTACTGGTGCAATCTTTGGAGCTCCGCATATAATGGACAGGTTTGTTCGACTAAGACTGGCGAGACCTTCCTTCATTTTACTGGCCGTTTCTGGTTTTAATGCATTAGAATCATCATCATTGCTAGCCGTATCCTCTAGCGATCCCTGCGAACATGAGAGAGAACACATGTCTTAATTTCCTTACCTAAACCCATCAAGTTGCGAGAGGTTAATATTCTTTTCCTTGTTTGGCGACTCACGCGTTCATAGCGACCCCTTAAAAGCTTCCTGGGATTAAAAGTATCATGTAACCGGAAAGCCAGTGCTTGCTAAAGGGAGACGGTCTGTGGGAATCGAACTCGTTCGATCATATAGGAGCCGGCGCTAGTGGGTCGTGGGGAACTAAGCGTTGCGCCAATTGGGACCTTAAGTCCGGCATTGAATAGATCTCCCCCAAATTCTTAGTTTTATCAAAAAATCATCAAACGACTGAAGCTGTAACTGAAACTCCCAACACTTTTACAGTGCTAAGAGCCTCAATCGGTCTGTTCCGCGACTGGCATCCGCTTCACCGAATAGGCCAGCAGGCCAGGCCGCCCTAACTAACATGACATTAAGCAACATGATTGCCTCGTACCTGCACACTGCTTTCATGAATAGTGCTGTCGCTCACATCGCTCTCCGGTATGACGACCAGCTCTGATTCGGTGTCGTCTCCATCAGCTTCAGCGTGTTTGCGTGCCTTGCTACCAGTGCCCTTCCCTCTGGATGTACGTCCTTTGGAAGAATCCTCGCACCCATACAATGAAAGTGTCGCAGTTTGCAGCGGGCTATATGGTGGACTGCTATCGTTTATTGGGCGCTTTTCATCTCCTAGCTCCGAGGTGGCTCCTAGCGAAGGTTGACTTTGATTGCGTAAGCGTGTCGCAGAATAATCCATGATGATGGTGGTCGGAATACGTCGGCATTTGTGGAACTGTGCATCCAGCGAATTGATAACAAGACGTATCAAATTCTGCACCTGATCGGCCATTGATGCCTGATTATACTGGTACTTGTACAAAATGACCAGTAACGACATCAACCAGTTACGTCGCACATGCGGCTCGAGGTACCAGATGGAAAAATTGTACGCTACGACATTATTGTGGTGATTTTGATCAGCTCCGCTAGCTGTTCCCGGCGGCAGGAAACCTCCGTTTGCCTGGTTCGGTGCGTAAAGCAGCAGCTGGATAACGGTTGGCAGTAGCAGCCAACCCATTTGATGGTTCTGATCAAGCACCTGCGGGAGATTGGCCATAAATGCGTTGAACACGGATGAGCAGCGCAGGCGGGCTGGCGACACGTGGAAGAACTTTTCCCCCTGATTGTAGCCCAAAAGCAGATACAGGTGCCGGAGAACGATGGACTGAATTTTGAACAGTGGTTTCTCATCCGTGGGATAAGCCTTCGTTCAGTCCGATGAGTTCAAATTTGTACCAAAGAAGTGTGCATCATTGTGCATGAAATCCGAGTTACGAATGCGACGAAAGAGAAACGAGAAACATCAGAAAAGGGTATCGCGTCAGGAAGTCATGTGCCAGAAACAAACAGACAAAACGAAAAAAAAAAGTTAAAGCAGTATCAGTAAGAGCGAAGATACTTTAGCATAAATGCATCGAACACACGCTTACCAGATCAGGCCGAGACATGAACTGCATCAGAAGGAAGACAAGCAGGTGAATCGTTTCCTTGTCTGCTTCTTCTAGATCGATCACTCGATACAGGCTTCCCATATGAAAATCTTCATTCTGACCGCTGATCGAATGAACGTGTCCATCTGCAAAACACCGTCAACAGCGGAAGGATTTTAGTGAGCGAAAACAAACAGGTAAAAAAAAATACAAAAGGAGACGAAACGCATCGGAAATGGTTCAAACGTATACAGTTCACGTATCACCACTTCCGAGCATAACTGCCCCACGATCCCTTACCTAGTCCAAAACGAGAGCTTTTTCGTTTCAAAATCGGTGCAGACACTTGGCGGCTGTACACTTTTTCTTTTTCTGTAAATAAAGCGATGCACGGAACGTGACAAGCAAACCAATGGTACATCAATTAAGGAATTAATAGGATCTTGGCGCCACACGAAAACGGTGCAGAGATGCACAGAAGGAAGAAATAAAGGAATATCGTACCGATTTTTGATTCCTGGCGCGGTATGATTGTTGCAGGCGCGGACATCGTCCGCTTGTAAGGCCATTTAGTACCAAAGGAAGCGCTCAACGTTTTTGACATGCTTCCGGTCGTATCGGACTGACTAAGCGCTTCCCGTGCCTTGTTTATCTTCGTTGAAAGGATCTCGCTCCCGTTTTCACTATTTCGTAGGTCGCGTAGATAGGAAATGTCTCCAACGCGCTCCAGATTTACCTGTGCTTCCACGAAAAGCGTATCAAAGCGGTTTAGGAAAAACTCCCACGTGAGTACCTTGCGGTCTGACAACGAATTGTGTAACTGATAGATTGACTGCAGCACCACAGGCCGATCTACAATGAATTTGTCAAATTGACTCTCAAGACAATACAGCAGTGCTTGGATGGCATAATCGTGGATGGTTCCAAGGTAAAGGGTAGCACGTTGCGCCACGTGCACATTGATATCGTCGCAGGCCGCAATGAGATGGCAAAACGCAGTAGCTAATGATGTTTGTAGGCTGACTTCAGCGCGGAGCGGAGTACTATCCATGAAGCGAGTGATAACTGGAAATCAAACGATTGATTTTACTCTTTTGTAATATGTATGTCTCCAACGTACCTGTAACTCTTTCCACCGCCTCGAACCGAACTCTCCAGTCGGCGTCATGAAACGCCTCTTGAATTACTTTCCAAAATACATCCGATCCCATTGGAAGTGTGATACAATGCAGTAATGTTGGCACAGTTACTTGGCAAATGTGTGATTGTGCGGCGGTGCACAGTTCCCACAAGCTTAAAGTATGAACAATTAGATTTTCGTTGTTGTTGATATATTTCAAAGACCTTTTTTTTCATATAATCCAAAGAAACCTGGATGATTGGAGAATATCAATATGTTATGTTATTGTTATGTTTATATGTTAACAAACGTTTTCAGATAATCAACCGTAAAAAGTGTGACACGAAAAGCCATCGATTGTCATATAAAAAAAATACATTAATATTCTTATGAAGGAAATAAAACAAATTAATTCATTAAACCCGATTTTTCCGGCATTACACAGACATCCTAGATTCAGTTGACCATATCCCCGGGAAGAACTTACTAGCGTAGGTCGATTCGGGTGAGTAACGATCCACGTAAGGCTTTGTTTAAACCAGTCATCAAAATTAGGTTAAAAAACAATTGGTTAATATAATGCTGAACTTGATACATCGAGCGTGTAACTCAAAAGAAAAAGAAAATAATGTTCTATGCCATACGGGATTTTTGTTTTATGTGACAAACGCAAAAAGGAAAAATATTTTCTGCTTTTCAAAAAGCTGTTATAGCGAGAAATATATTTAGCTACAATTGTATTCTTGTTGCTCTTATCCAGGTTTCATTGTACTTCAGCATTATACAAGCAAATGAATGGGACACGAATTGTCAAATGATTCTTTTAATTTGCGATACATCATAAAGTCACATCTATAACAATCTACTTACTTCTTTATAAGCATATTTTCCTGACACCAAATGAAGAATCCCCTATTATCTCGAGCAGCCTTCACAAAAGCATCCCCGTGCAGCACCATTACGTTCAAGCATTGCAGTACGTAGTACAATATATCAGCTTTATCGATTTTAGGAGTTTCCTTCAGCAGTTGATAGATGAACTGTAAAGACTGGGGCAGTGTGTCAATAGAAAATTTAAATTTTCCAACCGATGTGTGCCAAAACTCCTCATCTCCTTCGAATGGATGAGTTCCATCCAGATTTTCCGAATCAAGGCCACCACCATCGGAGCTGCTTTCGCCAATCACGTTAGGTTTTGCAATCTGCACCGTAGCAGTAGCTGCGAGTCAATATTAGCAATTAACTATCTTTTCGACTTTTGCCATTCGGAAATGTACGATTTATGCTTACCAACGTCGGCTTCAGACAACGTGACGGAGCGTGCCACCGCCGGTACCACCCTTTCCGAAGGCATTATTGCAGCCAGGTCCAATTGTTCCGAGACTGTTTCCACCGTGGCGGTCATGATCTAAACACAATAAAATGTTGTTAATGATCTTCATCCATGCAACGGACACATACACACACAGGCACATTTCTTAGCAATTATTTGCATCACAATTAGAGACATCAAATGTGTTTCAAGTATATTTAAAATCTCGTTTGCAGATAGGCACATATTTGCATATGTCACGGCTTCAACTTGATTTTAGATAGAATATCAAACGCAAACAGTTTCACACACCACGTAGATATAATAGAAACAAAAACAAAAACAAAATAACGCAATTAGCCACAAAAACGTGACGAACAAGAGATAGACATAAGAGATGTTGAATGAAATAACGGAACAAAAAATGAAAATATAAAAGACACACAGTGGAACGACAAAGATAAAGCAACGTCAGAAAAACTGCAGAGTACCTTTAAAAGCTGTTCTCGGTGTTCGTGTATAAACAATTTAAAATACGAAAAAAGGATCGATTCATAATTCTGAGCTGCTCAATAAAAACCCAAGACAGATGCTTAACTCATCGCTTTTTTTTAAACCGTTGCACCAAGATTCACTTTATGTGAGATAACTTATTTTCTGAATAACTGAACTGTGTCATATTTGGTCCTTAAAGCGTTGATGAGAGCTGGACTAGCTTTAAAACGTTTGATAGATAAAAACATTGCGAAACGGTTGCAGAAAGTGGGCCACGGCTATGGGAACCGGCACTGAATTACATTTTGCCACCAAATGACAAAACAATGGCTAGCAAGAGATGGTAACAAAACATTTATGCATAATATCAGATCATTGCAAATGTAACCTTCATCTTTAATGTAGATATGCAGAATCAAAGTGTAGTTAACCTGGATGATAGAAAGAAAAAAATCAATGCAAGCACCATCAAACTGATTTACAGTCTTTCCAATCGTTGTCGAAGTAAAATTACATTTAGGTTAATTAAAAATCATATTTTATCCAGCAAAAACGTTTTCTCCCTAACAGTTTTCAAGCGATTGTAGTCTACTCTTTGGTGTCATATTCGATCGACAGATGTGCTAGTTGGGTTTTTTATACACTGTGATGATGATTGCATTAGAGAAGATAGAAGACAGTTAATATAATACATACAGAACACACATGCGGCATATGTACTAATACACCACCAACCGAGTGAGGTTCCGGCTGTGGAACTGCTACCGGTACTGGACCTAAATGTAAGTGTTTCGATGATTAACGTACACAAATTGAAAGAGAGAATAAGAAGAGAGAAATGGAGAGAAACAAAAACAGTCGATCATTAAACGTTCAATGTATTTTATTTCAGCTGACCTGCAAGCTAAATGTGTAGAGTGCGTTTTAAATATGAATATGCAAATGTTTCTTACAACGGTTGAAACACTCTCTACTACAGCCTGTCAATGTTACAATTGCATGCAGATTGTTCTACTAAACAGCTTTATCTACCCGAATACTAATTGTGAACAAGTGTTGCAAATTAGAAGTTTACAGTAAAATGTAATGAGCTCTATTTTAGCAACAAACAAAAGCGAAAACTGTTATAGTATTTTTTTTAACTTGTATTTAAAGAATCCTTATGCAAAAGATTCTTCTACATATTTCATTTCAAACTCTACTACTATCAGTTTAACACAATGTCTATAAACATGAACATAATTAAATGAAATGAGTTACCAGATGATAATATTAAATATAAGCAACTGTTACACTAAGCTTTTTTATGCATATACAAGATAATCGGTAATGATGATGCATTCTTTAACATATTAAATGTCATAGTATGGTTGTATAGAATTGACCTATTAAATCGGCAAAACTTTTTAATGGCATAGGCATTGAATAACAAATAAAATGCATAGCAAACTTCAGAATTACGGAAGACATTCACCTGCCATTATAATGACTTTTCCGGCATCATCAAGAATAGAAGGCATGACTTATATTTTTTTTTTTGATTGGTATTGGATTTGCAGTATTTTGTTTCGTACATGTTCGTAATGTTTTTTTTTTTTATCAGTTGGTGAGTGTTTGTGTTCATAAGACGAGTTTGTATTGTTATGGTATGGTTTTTGATTTGGTGTATCGGTTGTTATAAAAACGAAAAAGAGACATATACACATGTACATTAGGAATGGATGAACGATATCGCGGGTATTTTGTTTGCTTCTAAAGACAACTAATAAAAAAACAAATGTAAGTGCTTTTGAGAATATTTACTTTTTAATTTAATCTCGTTTATACACATTCGACAATTTGTCTGATCGTTAATGTAATGGGAAATATATAATCTATCCGAATAAAAATAGTTGTGATGAATGTGCTGTCTCATTCACTAACAAACGATACGATATACATTATAGTTTTATAGTTTTGACTTGAAAAATTGCACTACACTTTATATTCGTACGTATGGGAAAGTCATTGAAAAAAATCGATTACCGGTCGGGTTTATGTGATTTTTTTTCCTAATCCTTTTTTTATAGTATCGAAAACAACTGGAGATGGAACAAAATTAAGCCCTATGCTAGCATTTGTAAACTTCAATTGGGATGAACAAATTAGAATCAATTTATCTACAAAAACATATCAAAATATAAGAAAAGGACGTATTGTTGCTATATGTTACTAGCTAGCTATGTGATAAAAATCTTCTTGTAGTGAGTTTGGACTTGGAATTAGCATAAGCTGTGTGGAAAGCATGTGCTGGTCTAAGGCGCAAAGATCGCATTTCGTTAACTTATAACACATTTCGCTATATCGCCGGTTTCTTCCTTGTACAATTACTTTATATTAGACTACACTGGAGACTGAAACCCACCTGATGGATTTACATGAACATAATAATTTCAAAAATAATTTTGTGTTGTAAAATGAAGGTACAAAATGTAAAAACTAAAACCAGGGCATTTGTAAAATGTTTTCAAATTAAAATCTCACCTAATGGCCCAAGCGGTATGTGTAAAGGTGCCATCGACAGAGACATGTCACGTTCGTTTGATTTAACTTCCTTTTCTAATTCTGGTGGACTTTTGCGCGTTTTTTCATCATCAATCACCGTCGGCATGGGAGGCTATAGGATCGAAGAGCAAGTCAATTTGTAATATATTTACTCCAAGTTATTTAAAACCGTTCAGCCGATTTTGGCATCAAAGTGATAAACACATCGGAACATATCAGATACTTACATCGGGTGGGTTAACAGGGTTCACTGGAGCCAGATATTGAACCAGCTTGGTCGAAAGTTGATGCCACATGACAGAAGTTTCGCAATATGCGCAATCCTTAAAGATGTATAGAACAAAATAAAGTTTCTCTTGTTTCCAAACCTTAAAACAGTACCTACCATCAGCCGGCAGCTGTGATTACCCATGCCCACATTAGCAGCTGTTACCATACACTTTAGCAAACGGCATACGTTTTCTGCAACAGATGTATAGATGCCTGAATGCATCTCAATTTCCTGAAGCTCCATCTAAAATCCCGAAGCAAATATATGATACAATAAAAAAGCGAATACCCGTGTGTGGCGCAAGCGCTCACCTGTCGCAACAAAATATCTAACATCAGTACACAACACGTGAGATTGTGTTCGGCATCGGTAGAAAACTCCATGCACTTGCTCATGGGCACTTCGTCGTCTGAAATAGCCGACGTGTTGCCAGATTCGTCTTCGACCACGGGAGCTGAAAAGGAAGAAAGTAGTGGCACATCTGTCGATCATATGGAGATTTTTTTTCTTCACTGAACTTACAAATGGAACTTCGTCTAGGTGGTTGTAAATCTCTTTCCTTTGTGAGTTTGGTGCCACTACCACCACTTGAGCCGCCTCGACTTGAGTCCTTGGATTTGTTTATTTCAGCCTGCACCCCATGCTTCATGATACGTACACCATCGCCAAACATCGCAAATAGCTGCGGTAACGGAATGACAATTTCCAACTTGGTCAAATTCTGCAACCAATAGAGCGCCTGCTGCTGCACCTTGGCAGTAGTTTTCTCGAACCGTATCGCTACAAAATTGTACATAGCTCTAGCGTCTAACCCTAGCGGTGACATTTCCGCGTCCAATATCTTGTTCAGTACGATCTTCAACTCAATCAGTTCTTTTTCCGGGACATCGTTCGTGATTGCTTCCATCCAGTGCGGCATTACCGTGTCCCAGATTTCCTGTGTGATGATTTCGTACGGTATCAAACAAATTAACCTTTGTAAGCCCTCTTTCAAATGCGAAGTTCGTGAAGCTAACGAATCCCAGTGCCCTCCGACCCGGGAGTATTCAGGTGGATGTGGTAGCAAACAATCAATAAACTCTTTGTAGTGGCTGATGCGTACTTCCTTCAGCCAGCTGCATATATGATCTTGTTTGAGCTTTTCCAACGTACTTTCAGTCTGCCCATCGTACGAATACGCAGTCACGTGAAACCAATGGAACAGCATCGACAACAGGCGGCCCAAAATTTCCACCGGCGTATCGACCGTCGGTGTGCAGCGTCCCACCAACAGCCATATGCCGTAACGTCCGAGCAATTGGCGCTCCTCCAACGTCAATATGTCGACTTGCTGTTCTCCTCCACCATTCTGACCCGAGGCATTGCCTTTTGTTTCCATCATTGATGTGTCCTTGCGAAAATCTACGTTAAGCGGTTTGGCTTCCCGAAGCAGACTGATCACAGATTCCACCAGATACGTTTGCATCTCGGCATCCATCATCATCATCGGTGGCAGGCTCCGATGGACGATGTGATCAATGCCGCGCCGGCTGTTGTGACGATTTCCGTGGCACTGCAGGCAGTAACGTATTGGGTGATTGCCGTTGTAGCTGGCACACTCGTTTGAGAAGCAGATCGAAACGGCAGACTTTTCGTGCGAGCGGCAATTCTAAAAATGATCACATTTTGGCTTGAAATTTATTGTATTAAAGATGCGTAAGATTTATAATCTCAAAAGAAATCAATGAATTCGCTTTATGCTATTAACACACAGGTATTTTTCGAAGCAATAATCCATTGCAAACTAAAGTCTTTAGCTATTTAATTCGTTATACAGTTAGACATGGTTGTACGAAAAAAATCCTAAGTAATGTATACGTTTCGCTAAATTATTTGTTAATTATTGGGGCTGATTGCTTAGTTTGCAGCACGGTTTACTTACTTTATTTTCACACACCATCGAAACCTGCTGCATCGGATGTAAAATGTCGCCAAACGTAAGATTCCGATGGTCGCGATGTATCTCGTTGGCGCACTCGATGCACAGGTACAGTGGCGGTGGCGCATCCGATGCGTACAGAATGCTGATGCAGTGATCGTAGCACACTTTCACAGCCTCTGCATTACCCGCGTTTGGGCACGATTCCCGCTGGCAGACGAATGGCACCAGATCGTTGGTGAACTTGCACAGCAGACCCTTACGATCGAACAAGTTCGGATCGAAGGCGGGCCAGTAGTAGAAGAGCAGCTTGGCGGCAGACGCGCGCGACATCGCAGTTCCATACCCGATCACACACAGTAGGTCTTTGGCGACGTTGTGCTTCAATCGCATCAGACATTCGAGCAGCTGACAATGGTGGGCTGGATTGGTGGAGTACTGAAACACCAGCATAATGACGGCCGATACCGATTGGCACGCGTGGCATTCCTGATCGTCGTCACTTTGGCGCGCTACATTATGAAGCGTCGATTTCAAAGGGTGCAAATAAAGATGACAAACATATCACAAAAGTGAAACAAAATGTTCATTCAATAAAAAAAAAGCTCATGTTACTCCCAACATACAATTTTAATTACAGAAAAGCTAGAAAAAAGATAAACAAAACTAAAATGATGGTTAAATGGTTTTTGGTTTATTTTCCTGTATCTATAAAAACGATGTTAACATATCCAATTATAAATGCATTGCAAACGGTTGTTTAATCATTCCCTTTTCTGTGCCAACGCAAAACAATGTTTTTTTTTGTATGCATTATTTATCAAGTTGGGCCGAGCGTTTGGTTTCACTTTAGGTAGGCTTAAATTTGGTTTTTATGACGAGAACAATGTTTTGCAATGAAAGGCGTATAACTAAACATTTGTTCCAAGTAGCAGAAGGAAAAATACCCATTTCCTTCCTCTGAGAAGGCCTTGCAAAGATAGCACAACATACCTTCGGACCTTCCAAGGGCATAAAAAACATTCTACAACTAGATTTTTACAATGTTCTAGAAAAACGCGTGCGATTCATTGCTACTGTGCCTTCCCCATGTCCACATGATCACACAATGTAAAACGAAGAAAAAGAATGGAAGATCATACTTACTGATGGTAAAGGGAAGAATATAGTAACAAAGATAGTTGATGATGTCCTGATGTAACGATGGTGGCAGCACGGAAATGCTAGAAGCAGTTAGGTAGGGAAGATTGTCAATTAGATCTCTGTCAAGGAATGGCAGTATGCATCCCAAACACTGCAAAAACGCTTTTCCAAAGAGATGCAGTCCAGACTGGATGTTGGACGCTACATCTAATAGCATGGTAAGTGCATTGTAGAGGTTTTGGTACTCCAAGTTCGGATAGCTGGACATCCGAATTTGATCCAATGATGGATCTTTTATCATTTCCAAAGGCGAACAGGGGACATCTTTCAACACGGCTGCAATAGAAGGAACCAGGTCAAAACTTCGAACGGTAAATGGGAATTTCATATACTGAGGTGCTCTATCTATTTACAGTACAAGTCAATCAGTTACGGACACTAGAAATTTAACAAATTTTAAAGCGTAAATTGTGATCATAGCTAAATGTATGGAGACCATGTAATCTCGTGCCGTACAATTTATTACGTCAGCTTCGAAGATATTATTTTATGAAGTAATGGGAGTTTAAAAGTTTTAAAAATTTAGCTTTGCCAAGTATTAAGAAGCAACTATGAATGAATCAATCGAGAATTGTTTTGTGTCATTAGTCAAAATCATCAGAAAATATGTGTATATTTAGAGTTAAGTGAATTCACTAGGACTACAATTGTTCATTGAATAAAGATAATAATAATAATAATGTGTGTATGTGACGGAAGTGTTCACCCGTTCAGTGAAAATTGGGTCATTTAAATGGTAATTAAAATCAGGCTTTAGGGCCATTTGGTTCCTTGGTTCTCATTTTGGTTTTCAAACGATTACTGATAAATTCTTCAATGCCCATATTAAACTGTTTTATTCGACTATAGACTAAATCATTAGTAGGGAATGAGAAACATGGAAGCCAAATTTTAAATGTTTGCTAAATGAACCATATACCTATACGGGTAACTTGGACATACTTACTTAGTAAAGTTTGAGAGAAGTATTTGATAGTGTTGGCAACTTCCGATCCGGTTGGTCCCGGCGCTTGGTTGGCCAACAATCGGACGTGGAAATCGTGTAGACATCGCAACTTTGCTTGAACTAATTTTTAAAAGGAAAGTAGATGCAACATAAATGGTAAAAAAAACTTTGTTAGATGTAATTATTTTTATCTATTTTATCCAATTGTTTTTTTTCTTTCTTCGTTACATTTGTGCGTCTCTCTTTCTTTCAATGAAGCCTATTTTCTTCCCCTTCCACGTTTTTTTAAGCACTTACAAGCTGCATTTCTGGTATTCATGTTGATTAGTTGAATCCGAAAGCTCCCCGTCATTAGGACAGATTATCACTATTTTATGTAGAAATATTAAAACTTAATAGAAACTCGCTGCCCCACTGAACAGAGCACATTCAAGCACTCTAGAGTTCTAATATAAATTATCTAAAACAACGCCATAGTCGCGCAAATGTTAGTCATTGAACCACTCCCTACAAATTTTCACACCACAATCACATACTGCATTGCATCGCAAGTTTATACGGAATGGCACGCATAATCTCACCACATTGATCGATGGCAACTATCTTCTTTATCCCCAAATTCTTGAAACAACGAAAAGTGAGGAAATGTTAGCTGCATTCACATTTTCACTAGTCTTTGCAAACAGCGATTACGTAAAGGACCAGCAGGAAATGTACTCCGTATGTTCTTAAATCTTTTTTTTTTGTTTCTAGGTTAATTTGCAAAGATATGTTGTGAACACGGTAACTTCTCCCACAACACTGCGAAAGTGAAAAAATCTCCATCTGTCTACAGGCAGAATATTGGCAATGGTCTGTCCAAAGTGCAAGTTATCTGTCAGTTGTGTTTTTCTTCCAATCGGTCATGCGCACATTGGTTTTGGAAAACGGATGCTGGAATGTTTACAGTTTCCCCGGTCTCTGTATTTGTACCATGCGCTTCTAGCGAAATGCTTCAATGTGGTAGAGATTATCACAAAGAGAGGATAAAGGAAAAATAATAAGCAGGTATTAACTTATTTTATTCCATCTTTATTCCGACATAGTTGCCAGGTGCACAACATGGCCTTTATGACTTTTTATAACGTATTAACGTAAGGCGTATTGCTTAGAAAAAGGCATCAACAATGTACATTTATTCCCCTCTTACTATTATTACCTGTTGCATTCCATTCACATACACAAACGCACTAAAATCTCTTTTAGTTTACTTTATATCGCGCAAGGAATGTGTAGCAATTTAAATGTTTTAGTTTCTGAATCGCATTGGTATAAAATACAACTACATACAACATAGCTGTTGCTGATGTTACATGATTGTTAAAATGTCGCTGCAAAATTTTAGCGCCACTTCAACCACCGTTTATGAAAAGAGGACTGCCGAGTGGTTTAACGGCTGCTACAATCCGGACTTGGGTCGATGTCAATCCGAACTGTTCCCAGTGCCAAGGCATACGGTGTCGGTGATATATATAAGCCTCGTACGCCTATATAATTGTTATACTACAGTAGTTGTTCGCTCTAACTGGGGTGATTAGAGGGTGATTTCTCTTCTTCTTAGTTGGCTCAACAACCATTGCTGGTCACTAATGTACTTGGCTTTCTGTGATTTGTTGTGCCATTATAATAGTATATTATGATAGTCAGTCCTGCGTACGGGCGGCAGCAATAGCAGTCCGAATGGGGTTCGAACAACGTCGGGCCACCGGGCTGACATTTCAACTGCCAAAAATATTTATTTTGCTTTTGCATGCTTTGCAAAGGTATGGAAGCTAAATTGGATTGAATATCCACACTTGAGTGATAGTATTGTCGCAGAGCATCGACCAAATCAATACCAATGTTTTTGGACTGAAGCATTTTCTGACTGTGTATGCAATAAATGCTCTATTGATCATGCTTCATCCTTCATCCTTCGCTTCACACGAAATTGGTCTGATAGTCATACATATGTTGTACAGTCTTCGCACCCTTACTCCAACCTCGTTGTTTTCGATCACATGAATCTTTCACATGATAAGTTACCATTTTCAAACGATAAGTTACCATCAACCATTAAGCTACAGATCTTACGAACATTGAGTTGATAAAAAAAACTATAGAATAATCAGTACGTTAAAAGCTGTAGACGTAACATCTACGCCGCAACGCAAGCCAAGAACATTCCCTGCTTGTATGATTTGTATGCTATTCTAGGTTGACACTCCGCAGAGTAGTGTCCCATCTGCTTTGATAGCAGCACTACAGTGCGTCATCTTTGTACAGAGTGTTGATCTACTTGGCGGATACTCTTTAAGAATCGTAGTTATTCGATAGGCCCGGTCATCCCATTGTCCGGGAACTGATTTCTTCCGATATCCTAAGCCTATATTTTCAGAAAGTTTACTACTCCAGAAAGTTTACATACAAGTCTACTCCATGGGCACGTAACGATGAGAACAGAATAAAATCGTTTATTTAAGCTGTCTTTATTCCAAGGCTTACCATGTCATCGATTATTGTTTAATGAAACCGTCAGGCAGCTGTTGCACATCCAACAAAAAAGCACCTTAAGTAAAGAGTTTTCATCCATATCCTACCAGTTTTTTTTATTTCAGTTTTGTTATATACCGGAGCATATATATTTATTGCTCTTCAGTAACGTCGAGGTCGAATCGCTTTCTCAAAGTTTTTTTTCGGGAATAAAATGTATGTATCGATATGCAACATTTTGTTAACAACTGTGACCAACTAATTATACGCATTGAGAATGGGAATTTTCTACCATACTGGGTAAAGTATATAGTATATGTTTCCAGTTAGAGTTGTTTGCGTCTGTAGAGTAGTCAGGCAGTACATTGCCGGCAGTACATTACGTGAGGCAAATATGTCTATTACATCTTATTTTTAATGTACCAGCATAACGGTAGAGGTCGTTTCACCAGGAAGTAAAAGTAGTCTTACATTTTATATCTGATTATATACAATTTAAAACAGTTTCCTAAATTCTGTGATTTTCTTTCATTGTAATTTAATGTGACCATAATTATATTTGAAAGGTATTACCGTAGTAAATTGGAAAATTGGACTACTCCTTCCTTATTTAACATTCGTTATTTTTGGATTAAAATGAGCTTGAAACGCATGTGAAAATACGTCAACTATATCCGAACAAACCTTGAATCTCCCAGTATACTGCATACATGGCGCTATACGTTTGGCAATATTTTCTATAAAAAGTTGGAAGCAATGACATACACAATAAGTTTCGGACCTTATAATACAAATCAGGTATAAATAATGTATTATTCGTTTAAAGTCAATTTGTTTCATAATTTTATTTATAATAAGATCTTACCACAAAATATCAGAACATGAACCACAAATAATGAACATTCTGGACATCCATCCAACCTTATGTTCCTAAAATTTACACACCATTTGTTCGATTACATTCGTGCTTTAAAATTATTCCTTTACAATACATCATTTATTTTAGTTTATGTGCTGATAAGAAAAATCCGCTACTGTACACTGACACTAATCAATACATCGGTTGAAGGTTACAGAAATATGCACCCTGGCTTGACGTGATTGATTGTTTTGGTTTCCTTTTTCGTACAATCTTCATTAAGAGTTTTTTTTTACACTTTCTAAGTATGCGTTCTATAATGTACAAAGCAGACGTTGGTTCAAATGTTATACAATCCAAACATTTCCGAATCTTTTTAGATCCTTTCCTTGCGCAATACACATTTTGAGGCAAGTGTGAAAAATAAATAGATACAAATACATTTACTCCATGTACAAAATGGAAAGCCAATTTCAATATTTACCTTATGACGTAGGTTATTGAAATTAGGTACGCACTTCAAAACGATGTGCGCAAAAAAATGGTTGAACCCCTCGAAAAATAGTTACAGTATATTGTGTATAATATTATCGCTAATTATCATAATCGGCCAAATAATTAATAACTTTATCATTTCTAGACGATAGTCATATAATAATATCCGCTATAAAATGTACAATTTCAGTTCAGTCATTTCGTTGCCTTATAAAGATGTAATGCTATTTACTGTTGGCTGTTACTACATGAATTATTGGTTTAGGCATGAACTGGAGAGGTGGTCATATGTTATTGTTATTAAGTTTATTTTCAAAAATGCCTTGCCATATCCATTCATACCGCATGATAGTTTCATACTAACACTGTTCTTAATAATTGACTTAGTCTTGGTTCCTTTCTTCCTTTTACGAATGCTTGCCTAATTTTTTCGTATCTTTAAGTATAATAGATCTCCACGTACGACGTAATTTGTTGATCTTTCGTTTAATGTTCATCGTATGAAACATTATTCTAATTATTATTATTCATCGTTATCTTTAAATGTTTCTCTATTTACTACACTGTATCACATTTTTGCCACGAAAAAGCATAGTGGACTCCTGGTACCTATTATTAACCAAAGGTGGTATAACTTTTTATATGTATGGTGAAAAAGATATCGTATTGACACATCCTGTATTTGTTCATAGGAAGAAAAAGATATGATTATGTTACTGATACATTCATTTGAAAGTAGCTGTTGCTTTGGTGCTCTGTTTGATCATTAGTACTCAAATTCTTCAATGCTATGAGGTCTTTTGTAGTCAGAGCTTTTTTACATCGATGGGGATGCTTTCAATCTGTGATCTAGTTTTTTAGCAAATTGTATGTATGTAATATATTTAATCAATTTCGATAGTTGTAAAACAAAGAGAGCAATGGTCAGGAATTTAATCTACATGCGATCAACTTCATGCTAATGCCTGCGTTTTCTCTCAAAATCTTCCATCAATCCGATGTGAAAGGTAAAATCACAAAAAACATAAAACATAATTTAAAGATAAACATAAAACACGTGTCTTCAAGCCAAATGTGAGAATAATTGTTAATTAAACAATCGTAATCTTTAAACAGACACACCTGGAATTACATAAAGAGAAAACATCCATGGTTGTTTTTTTATATAAAGTTGTATGATATTTCTCTATATGTTTTAATATAACACGTTACATGGCAAAATATCGAGATAAGCTGATACAATGATGAAGCAGATCAAGGCAGCTTGATGCTTCTACTAATTTCGCACTCTTTCTTCCATTTTACACACACACACACCTACATTATGAACCTGATGAATTACATAACTAGAATTATTTAACACCAATCATCATGAATTGTCCTAGCAAAACTGTAGTACCATGACGGAGTGTAAGTAAACCTAATAGTGAACTGAATTTGTATAATTGTGAGAAATAACAAAAGCAACAACAATATATGTAGAAGAAGTTTTCCCCATTAAGTACTTACTGGCCAAATAGAAAGGTTAAAAAAAGGTTGTACTGAAGAT
Source organism: Anopheles christyi (assembly GCA_000349165.1). Classification (NCBI taxonomy): domain Eukaryota; kingdom Metazoa; phylum Arthropoda; class Insecta; order Diptera; family Culicidae; genus Anopheles; species Anopheles christyi. Next base: position 61,077 of record KB683756.1, read on the forward strand.
AAACCGTGCCACAGTGAACCAAAAATCTATGCTAAATTTCTGATTTTTCACATTCTCACTTAGTACACTATCATTCATTTTTTTATCAAAGTTGGCACCAAAATAGTATTAAAATCATTTGTATGATTATTATAACCATGCGGCAATTTTGCATTGCATTAAAACTGAGAAATGTTGCGCCTTTACACTTCTAATTTGCTTTTTTAGGAACTTTACTTAAACAATTGTAGATTCCAATGTACACGATCCTCTCATCCCTCAATGCAGTGTTAACAACAATGCAGTAAAACCATACTTATTCCTCATCATATGATAATACAAATCACTTCACTGAATGAAAAAAATAAACTGCTTACGCGCAGTTTTGCTGCGGTTTTATTACTAATTATTTTATTAGTAAGAAAAGCCACCATTTTTTTGTGTTTAGAGATGAAAGCATGAAAGAAAATCAGTTGTTCGAACGTCAATAATAGTTAAGGTATAATAAAAGAAAATCATGATGCAAAATAGATATTCGCAAAAAAGCAATAAAAGATAGAATTAAAATAATCTTCTCGGATCAATTAATAGGAGATCATAAAACGATATTCGTGCATATATGTCACATCTGGCCATGTAGGAGAGCTGATCATTTAAAACACTATAATGGCTAAGGTAACTGTTTCACAATTTTACCAAATTGCGCCACTTTGCCTCGAACGAACATGACCATCTCAGTTTACGACAGTGAGAAGACAATTTAAGAGATAATTAAACAAAGCTTTCCCGATGTCCTTTGGCTATCTCTAAGCATGATAAGTTTCTATAGAGATGCGGAAATTACTTTCAATTATCCCTTATTCAAACATCTGCACGATTGCGTGTTAGTGTGTGTGTGTGTTTTAGATATGCGTTTCGATATTTTCTAGATCTCTTTTGGTTGCAATGAACTTAAATGGAACGGCAGTTGACTAAGTCCTACAATATATAGTAGCGCAATAGTGATTAAATGTGTGGAGGACTGCAAGGTCCTACAACTGAATGACTGCCGCCCATCACACCAGCCGAAGTTGCTGCGTTCCACCGGGGATGACATAATCGTCCCGATTCTGACAGAACGGATATGCGTTTGTCAAACATATCCTTCCCACCTCCATTGGAACAGGGTGTCCCCGTAGAAGACACCACTGTGGAGGACAGTACACTACCACCTCCTACCGAAGCGGCGTTCGCTGAGGTATGTAGAGATGATGACGATGTTTGTGATAACATCGTATTATGGTGGTGATTTTGATGCTGTTGCTGTTGCTGTAAGAGCAGCGACGGATCTGTATTGAGCTGCTTCTGCGATTTGGCACGTTGCAATGTCGAACAGGACGCCAACGTCGGTCCATCATCGGAAGTACTCAGATACAGTAAAGCATTAGCAGCATTACCAACACTTCCTATTCCAGTACCTCCGACTCCGCTGTTACCTACGGCTGCCGCTGAAGCCATGAGGCAGCTATTATCATCCATATTTGCACTACTAAGCAAAAGTGCTGCGGATCCGACATTTCCGCCCCCACCATTGGCACTACATCCACCGGTTCCGGCACTTCCACTGCCACTGCTTCCGCTACTACTTGCAGTCGTAGGTGGAGACGGCATGTTGTTGATGCTTTTGTCCCAGGTGTTCTTAATCATGTGATGCGAGCTGTCAAAGTTTGAGAGTGTATTGCTACTATTCCGCTTCTGGCCTGATGACTGGAGATGGTTGTGAAAACCATTATGATATTGCTGTTGTTGCTGTTGCGAAGTTGGATGGAGTAGCGCACCTGAAGAAGTGGAGGACGACGACGACTGTTGATGGTGAAGCTGCTGCTGCTGTTGCTGATGTTGCTGCTGTTGTTGCAGATGATGATGATGGTGGTGTGAAGATGCGGAAAGATTGTGAGAAGCATTTTGTTCATTCTGTTTTCTCGCTTCAGCGTCATCCTTTTCTTGTTCCCGTTGGCGCTTGCGCTTGAGACATATAACGATCGTAGTCGCAATGAACGCCAGCAGAGGTGTCGAAATGGAGAACATCGCTATTAGAACGATTTGACCACTGCTCAACCCATCCGCTGTACGACTGCTAGCGTCTACTCCTTCTCCGCCACTATGCCGTTGTTGCTGCTGCGGATGATGGTGATGATGATGGAATTCACTCCCTTCTAGGGAAGTATCCCGTTGGATGGCGGCAGCCGATTCTTCCTCGCAGGAGTGTCCACGGTAGCCACCGGCACAAACACACTGGTAGCTATTAACCCGATTGATACACGTGCCTCCGTTGCGGCACGGGGCAGAGTGGCATTCGTCCACGTCCGCGCTACAATCCTTACCGGTAAAGCCTGCGCGGCACTGACATCGGTAATCGTTTTCAAGATTCGTACAAATGCCACCGTTTGCACAGGGTTTAGTGAGACACAGATCCACTGTTTCCTCGCAGTGTGTTCCGATGAATCCGGGCACGCACTGGCATTTAAAGTGGTTGTCTGCATCGACGCACGTGCCTCCATTCTGGCACAAGTTGCCTACGCAGTCGTCAATATTTTCCTCACATCGATCGCCAACGAATCCATCAGGACAGAGGCACATTAGCATTCCGTTCCCTCCATCATTGTTGTTGTTGTTAATGTTTCCCGACCCGTAAAGCGCAGATAACGAGGATGATGACGATGAGGATGAAGGTGACATGATGGATGATAATGCTGAGGAAGCGGAAGACGAAGAAGATGATCCTACCACGTGACAAGTACCACCATTGGCACAGTAGTTGGAGTAACATTCGCCAGATTTGATCTCGCACGCAGTCCCGCTATATCCTGGTGGACAATCACAGCGGAAGTTGGCTGATGTCGATGACGAAGATGATGTGGAAGGCGTCACATCAACGCAGGTTCCTTGATGACAAGGCTTTTCCGAACACGTTATAGCCTCCCGCTCGCAGTGCCTTCCCATCCAACCTTTCGCGCAATGGCACTGATATTTGCGTCCGTCAGCGTCCATCGATGTTTCACCATCTACTGTCGAGGTGCAGGTGGCTCCGTGCAAACAAGGCTGATCAGTACAGCTAGTGATGCTCAGCTCACATTCGGTACCCCTATAGCCTGGACGGCATTGGCACGTGTATAAACCTTGTCCCGTATTGAAGCAGGTGCCACCGTTCAGGCACGGCTTGTGATTGGTGCAATAGTTTAGATCCTGATTGCAAAACAACCCTCCCCAGCCTTCCTTGCAAATGCACTCCCAGGGTTTTTTGCATGTACCATGCAGGCAGCCAGGATACGGTTCACACTCGTCGCACAGCGGACCTTTCCATCCCGATTGGCAACTAAGAAGCGTAGCAGACAAACGAAATATAAGAGAGAAAGCAAGATAAATATTAAAAAACCTCTTTTCGTTGCCCATTTAAAATGCCAGCATGGTCGAAAGGGGAAGACAGGAGAGTGTCGATGCAGGGTACATTAATTGCATTCAGAACTTGCATGCATTCGTTGCCCCGTGACTGAGAAGTGGGTAGGGGGAGAGGGCAGTTGCAGGTGAAGGTGACATAAGGCAACGTTAAAGAAATGCATGCTGCTTGCTTTGTAACCGTGTCGTGATATGGCGCAAGCAGTAATACTTACATGCATTCGTTCGGCTTGTTGCAGTGTCCATGAAGGCATCCGGGAGTGCACTGGGCTGTATTGATGAAATAAAAAAAGAACCGATAAATCTTTTAGTTCTATTTATCTTATAAGTTATTCTTAATGCAATTGAGTCTTTCGCTTCGGTGCAAAAACATATCAATAATTTGGCACATTTTTCTTCGTTTGGATCTTTTTATTTAAAATAACATTAAAGACGATGATGTAGCAAAAATTAAAGGGATAATGATAATAAATATTAGATAATATTAGATAAAGAAATATTAGATCAAGCAAAATAATCAAAGATGCTCAGTTTTTTAAACTTTAGAAACCCAATACGCTCTCTAAACAATATTATGCGCTTGCTAAGTACACCCTCTTCTTCTCCGGCAAAGTAGGAGAAAGGGTTGCTCATTTTCTGCTAAACCCCAGAGCGCTTTTCAACCCGGTGGTTTATACTCTAAGCGCTCATGCCCCTTCACTAAAGCACTTACCAATTGTACAGTATTCTCCTAGCCAGCCGGACAGACATACACGTTCACCGATCGGTGAGCAGGTGTAATGGCCAAATTGATCGTCCCGCTTGCGGCACAAATTGGCACAGCCTGCACCGTAGTAATTCGGATCGCACGTCACCCGGAACGCATACCGTATCATCGTGTGCGATGAGTTGTAACTGTCTTCCATCCAGTCGGCCGAAACTTCCAGTATACGTTGGATTGAGAGACGGGAAATGAGGGTGCCTGATACACAGAGAAAAGAAATGCATAATTATTAGTTTATAAAGAGTACCGTCATATCAAAACAGGGCACTTTCTGGATGTTGTTTTTGCTGTCCTTTTTTGTGAACGCATACGACAAATAACGACATCAACAACCTTTTGCCGCCTATAGCGGGCACTTGACTTGAATGTTTAAAGGTAGAAATCGTCAATACCCGAACCAAAATCGAGTAAATGGAAATTAACCAATTAAAAAATGGTCCATGAACGTCCGCATCCCTTTACGGTCAGCCACGCTACATTAACTTAATCTATCTATCGAAAGCTAACGTAATTATTTACCTGGTGAGCGCGTGGTTGTTTCGTTTGTATCGTGCCATGCTTCTATGATAAGTGTAAAATATCCCTGAAAGAGAAAATAAAAACAAAACAAAATTATGATGATTTAATAATGGTACAGTAGATACACAATTAATTTAAATTATGAAAATGCATTGTTTTGTTCAAACCGTAATTAGAAACATAAAGAAAACTAAATAAAATGTGATCCCTTTTTAACCCTCATTTAACCCTCATTTGAGCAATCCATACGTTTGCTTGACTTTCCCATGCGATGTGACCGTTTCAATACAGACAAGACACAAACACATAAATAACAAGCCCTCTTACGAAACATTACACAAACAGGCTTAAAATCTGCTTCCACCAATTCACACACCACGGCCTGCTAGTCGGTTACTTCTATTGAAGGTCGTTTCGAACTTGGTTGTTACAGCTTTTTGCCAACTTGTCACAATTCAGAAAAAACCAACCACCCCGTAATTCCTCTCCCATGCTTTATGGAATGCGTGGTAGCCGGCATGCTAATGGATTAAGGAGGTTTGACAAATTCCATGTGCCATATTTTGCTAATGCAACATGCGCCTTGGTGTGAACGAAGCAGCAAACTGGCTCTATGTGTGTAACAAGTAACACTTGCGACCCCGTAACCTGTTGGTCCGTTCTTTAGTCGACCTGTTTGGCCGAATGAGGCTAAAGCCTTTACAGCAACTACCACCTGTACTAATAGTTTTATTGACTTTGTTACCTCAGAATGCTTGCAGATTTTCAACAAATCTGTTCAGCCTTCTGTGAGATGAAATTAACTTTTAATTTTGATATAAATACAGTACGAATTCTATGGTTGAACGCTTTCTAGTTTGGAAGTGGGCATTGTACGGGACAACGTATTTCCAAAAAATATCAAAAATCCCATGGCCTTTGTTAAGAAATCCTTCGGTTTTGTATGGAAAATCGTGCCAATTAAAAATCACGAATTCAGTCGTTGGCAGGCAATCGAAGTTCAATTGGTGAATTCAGACTGTATTATATGATGTTCATGTAAATGTAATGTATGTATGTAAATGTTTCACAATTTTTTATATACAAGCAAACAAATAATGAAGCTTTACAATTGTCTACCATTTCAATATAAATAGGTCCAATGGATAAGGTATGGAATTTAAAAAAAGAAGCGATTTTCAACATTCTACAAATAGATCGATTATTCCTTGTTTTGTACAGCATCCACCGACAGACATCGTACAGATGGATGGTTTTGAAAAAGCGATTTCCATCAAGAAAACACTCCGAATTCCAAGTCGAGCAGAAAAAGCAGCAGATACATTCCTTTTAGTGTACACATGCAGAACACGAATACCATTACATTTTTACAATGAAAACATCTTTTCTTTCTGCCAATATATGAATCCATACTACTAGAAACCGGGAAGAGCAATACTTTGTTTTATTTTTACACATTCCTCAACATACAGAGTAAAAAAGAATCGAAGAGCATTTATTGCGCAGCACGAAAAACTCCAGATGTCCTATGAGTTATTTGATTCTTTTTTCATATCACATCATGCTGTAGAATGAAAAAAAGCATGGAAATTGCTACATCCAGAAAACTATTTAAAACTGCATAGGAAGCCATCTATTGTTTGCAATCTATTTATTGTTGGCGAAATCATGTTTCATGCTATATTGTCAAATAATCAGTCATAAAAAACGCATCAGACAACAACAAATTGTTGAGGAACGAAACAAAATAAGTATTTAAATTTTCATTTCAATTATTACTATATTGCTTTCATGATCATTGATTATCACTTTTTGATTGAAAATTTACTTTAATCGTTCATAGTTTATATTTTTTATAAATTTCCAAAAAAAAATGACACAAACCCAAATGCTTAAGTAAGGGTGGTTTATAAGAGCGAAATGCATCCATGATACATATCATGGCCAATCAATTGAACAGTGCAATCGCATTTCCACCCGTTAACAGGAAGGAAAACGTGCAGTAGTGATAATTTTTACAGAAAGGGCCATTCTGTAGTGTACATGTTTATTATGTATCAATACTTTTTTCATCATGTTTATGAGCAGCATGTTCATTATAAATCCCAGGTGTTCTTTTACGCACATTTTTATTACGTTCTATCTTCCGCTTGTTCTTCAACGTGACCTCCACACATCTCCATGTTATTCAGCATGAATGCCACGATGCCGACGATAGCTACCCAAAATGGGTAGATGCGTTCGTTCATGCGGCATGTGACAGCTGGATCCGGTAAGGATAGTTAAAGAGCGTAGGTAACATATATACAAAAAACCATTCCCAATCTAAACAAATACTATCATTGTCAATCAGCTAACAGTGCCAACAGGTGAGACGAAGTGCATTAGATAGTGTCGAATGAATGATTCGGCGTGGTAACATCTCCCCAAGGTGACGCCGAACGGAAGATGATACTATGTTGGGTTGGTGGCAAGCAACGAAAAAATAATATCAAAAAACGCAAAAACTCGATGCCCTCTTTCTCTGTCTCTCGCTCTCTCTCTCT
>KB683757.1:0-37816 GCA_000349165.1 Anopheles christyi
GTTCATGGCCACGATGCACGAAGGGCAAGCTTTAAAGGAGCTTTTTCTTCCGTTAGTGGTCAGAGGTGGAGCTTGGAAAGCGGAAAAGTCTGTCTCGTTTTAGTTTTAACCTTTTCGCTAAAGTGAGGTCTAGAGTCTGCCACCACACGGTGCAGAAGATTGAATGCTTAAACATTTAAAGCATTGTGAAAAGGGGAGAAGGAGAGAGAGAGAGTGAGAGAGAGACGCGAGCGAAAGCTTCGGCCAGGTGGAAAGTCGAGGTTAAGAAAAGCGAGCTAATTAGTGATATTTTAGATTGATGTTAATTGCGAAATTGGCATTACGTGCATTATTGAAGGTTAGGGATGGCAGCTTGGTGAAGCGAAAGCACCCACGGGTCGGAAGCCACTTCCTTCCATATCTTGTAATGTAGCTTTTTTCTTCTTTCAACTAATACACTACCTTGCAACTGCAAGAACCATGCGTGCGACGATGTTAAACAGTTGACTGACTGCTGCTGAAGTTGTAAATTGTTTTTTTGTTGTTGTTGATCTTATATCATGCTCGTAACATCCATGACAGGAAACGGTTTGGTAAACCGGACAGGAAACGGAAACGGTTGGTAAAGAAAAGGCTGTAACTGTCTAGTTGTTAATATCATATTTGTACTTCAAATCTTTATTTGCTTCCTTTTGTTTAAGTCTGTTTTTTTAAGTTTTGCATAAGTTTGACTTATTTAATCCATTTGAAAAAGAGTAAAACTTCTACAGGAAAAACATAAACCACTTTTACCACCCACCTTAAAGCTTGGTACAACAACAGCTACTGTTGGCAAGCATAATGAAGATTAATTATGTGGTTCGAAGAATGGCATGCTTCAAAAGTTTAGCACCAGACAAATTCTTTTCATACCAAAATTTATTTCCATACATGAAAAGCCAACCAGCAAACGAATGTATGAAAAGAGGCAATACGGGTTTTCCCGGTGGAAAAGTTATAATTTTCTGTAATTGAGTTAGGTTCATACCTTTCCTTAATGGATGCAATCGCAATCCAATCCGCTTGCTAGTGCGAATGTTTATGAGTGTTTTATGTAGCAATTGTACTATGCTGCGGACTGAAATGAAGGTGAACTTTTTCCATTTTGTTTTGCGTTTTTTTGGCTTGCAAACATTACGATAATTTATGTTTCAAACTGTAGTTTCGTGTGAGACTTACTAATCTCGCTCCAATTGGTGAGTGGGCAGCTGGTACTAACTGACATGGCTCATAATCTTTCCCATGCCCATCCATTTCGAGGGGAAGAGGGTGCAGTTGATAGATGAAAGGGGGAAGAGGGTGCATGTTCGGGAAAGATTTCTGGAAGTACAACAGGTGTTTGGTTTCGAACGGTTTAGGTTACCGGATGGAAGATTTCCGCTTTATATTCTAATCAAGAAAATAGCTACTGTACGTTTAAATGCAGCACGTTCACGATCCTTTTCAATTCTAGTGGTTGATGTTTGTTGGGCTCGAGAACAATGTTTTATCGCGTTTCTATCGATGCTTCTCAAGTACCGTGGTTGTTTTAGAAAATCTTGTGCATCAAACATCGTTATTTAAGTGTGCCTTGGAGCAACTTTGATTGTGTCTTAGAGCAGCAATATAACAAATTCTTCAAATTCTTTCAATTGTGAAACAATAATTTGTAATAATCATCATCAATTACAAGGTTGCTTTAGCCAGCTAAACATGGGCATTTTCTTTAAAATATTAAATCCCATTTCAACAATGTCAATTTCGTGTCAAATGTAATCTAAGCAGCCTAATGTGGTTTATTTAAGTCTTTATTTGAAATCATTGAAATGTATTTCACGGATATGAGTAGTGAATTTACCAGAAAACCTTGCAAAGTAATATTTTGTTTTTACAAGTTACAAGTAATAAGAACTTATACGCGACATGGTGAACCTTAGCGTTTAACACAAATTATTCAATCTAGTATCGATTAATAATATTTGTATGTCTTATTCCGTCTTATTCTTCAAACAAATTTGTAACATGAATCGCTGATTTTGAAATGCATTAAATTGTAATAATGTTCGGACTGTTTTTATTTTACCAGACAACATTTGACCAAAATGTCTTGCGCTCTTGCAAATCGGTGCATCGGCTGCAATCGGTGCAGCATGGCAAGACAGGACATTATTAAAAAGTTATGCCATATATAAGCTTTTAGACTTTATTATAACCCGGCTACGTGAATAAAAAATCCATGCTCCGGAGAGATGAACATTTAAATACGTGTGACTGTCCAAAGAGTCAGCGTGTGTATCTGTTAGACTACCGGGGTTTCTTGGGCTGCACAATCATAAACCAATGTTATAAATCCGGCAACTTATCCTACATGAATAAAAGATTAGTGAAACAAGACGGCATTACAATCCAACGAAATTAAATTTACCGAACACTTTTTTAAGCTATGCATCTACATCCAGGTTTCAATATTGTTTTCATTAACAACAGTCGGTTAGTCCAGACCGTATTGATTAGCATTACTCATGCATGGGCAATTACACTTGGAAAAATCACCCCTACAATAGCTATGACATGATTTTCATCAAAGTTATCGATCATTTTTATCGAGCAAAATCCTGCGCTGCTCAGCATATGCTTCACGGGCAGCCATTTGCCTCTACTTGCTCCAGTGGGCCACTTGAATCCAAATTTACTCACGCAATCGTAACAGATCACGGTAATTATGGAGCCGGTCTTGAAGCGAACCACTTTAAACGATATTAAACACCCTTACTACCATCGTTGAGGTTTAATAAGCACTCAGTGATTGCTTCACGCACTTTGCACAACCCGATCGGGTGCGATCATGTGGTGCATCATGCCAATCCAATCTCAACAACTGGATTGGCTACGTCCGGTCTACATTGTATCGGGGTAGTCCGTCTTGTGCTGAGCGTCTTTTGCGCGTGACAATTAATTAGCCCAGCTGCGCAGCGCATGGTCGCAATTGAGTGGTTGCCATTCGCAGCGCAATTACCGCCATGCTCAACCCGCTCTGGAGAATCTACTTATCGACTGTAGAATGCGTATGTGAGTAGGTTTTTTTTATCATTCTCGCTCTCCCTTTTCTGAAGTTGAAGCTTTGCCCCTTCTCATGCGGCTTTGTTCAGTTTACGGATTTTAGAGACCTTGACGACCACAGCTCATTTATGTGGCCGGGCCCGTTGACAAGGCAAGAAATGACATCGTCATAAATGTTGGAAGCTAATTAGTAATTAATGAGATCCAGTTTTTCCCATTTCCATCGCTCTCACTCATTTGCATACGGACGGGAGCCTTAACTGCCCTAATCTCCAGGGCGCTTTAGCTCAGTTCGACATCAGATTGCAGGTTGGCTTTGCGTCGATTCACATTCCAAGATCTGCAACAGAAATAATAAACAAACCGAAACACGCAACAGATCGTCATCTGCCAAATCTGACAATCCGTCCAGTTTTATGCAACTCTTTCCATCGGTACAAGCGAGCTCATTCCTCTACAGCAATTGAGACATTTTTATCAACCTTTTCCGTGTGCCGTGGTTTGGTGCACATTGAAAACTACCAACAAACTGAACCTCTTCACGGCTGGAGCACTAATTTGCTTCGTTAAATTTTCCATATGTGGTTTCACTTATTTCGGTGACTGAAGAAATCTCACATGCCTTGCGGTTGACAATCTGAGCCGAATATCGACGGCGGGTTTTCCAAAAGAGTGACAGCAAGAATGGAAGGTATTTGCGCAAAGGCATACCGCATGGAGATAGACGTAAAACGATAATTTATTTTAATTTAATTTGCTGAAGTAAGGAAGCTACATCTCAAGGAACGACAGCGGAAGCAAAGGCTCATTAGCTACAAAACAGTACGATCAGACAAGAGGAGCAGATTTCTTTGAATTTGAATGTATCTCTTACATCGGCACGCAGCAATCATATTTGCGGTATGAAAGATGAGCCTCGGTTTGGAACAGTGCGTCGTTTGTCGGTTGAGAATTCTGAGAATTACACATTTTGGCTTTGCATTCCATTTCCAAGTATTTATTGATTTATCGCAGACAAACTTGTTAAGTAATCATTTATGAGCGATTGAATTTAAGAATTTACACTGTCCTTGAACCAATCAAAATTCGACATTCATTATGTTCGAGGCCTGGCTGATTGTTAACTGATCATAGTATGGACTAACTAGAGCAGTTTCCTGCTTAAAGTTCAATGAAGCATCCCATTCGCAGACGCCTTGCGCATTGCGTATTCGCTTGGAGCTACTTGAACCAATTATACGTTTGGCGTTTGCCCTTGTTCGATTTGTGGTTCGTCTCAATTGCTATCGAGCTATGATTCCACTATAATTCCGTCGTTAGCGTTACTGCGTTCCTTATACCATATGGTGTATCATTTATCTTTGCTTGGTGTGTTGTAAAATCTCATTTGTTTACCCAAGCTACTTCCATTTTGGATATTTTTAGGGCTCCCATTTTTCGTTTTTCCCCATTTTACCCCAACATACCAATTTAGCTCGACGTGACGGTTTCGAGACCTTAATTAAAGCACTGTTTGCTTCTCATTTCCTATAAAAAAAATGCAAATGTACCACCCAGGGGATAAGGAACGCTATCACCATAGCCGTGCCTCTCCTCCTTCTCGTGATGTTTCCCTGGCGCTTGACCAATGGGAACCCGGCAAGCATCAGCGAGGCTCCACCGAAGGAAGCAGATGGTCGAATGCCGTGACTCTATCCGTTGGGTGCGTTTCCCGTCCATTCCCGTTCGGTGGGTTGTTATTGCTGCCTTTCGCACTGCTGCCGGACTTTGGTTTCGCTTGCCCGTTCTTGATGAAGCTGTTAGTAATTTATCACTTCTCACACGATTCTTGGCAGTAACGTCTCGCGCCTCTTTGACCACACGGGGCACCGATGGGAGCCCGATGGTTACGGGGTTGGCCGTACAGCTCGAGACCACCAGAGCCGTCATTATTTCCCAATCAAATAAATCAAAACTGAAAGAAAGGGAAAAATAAATGGAACCTGCGGGATCCTGGCCTTGCGATGGGCGATTGCGCCTGGAAGGGGAAAGGCACGGCCGGGGGTCGATGGATTACGGTTCGTGTAGTGACCACGAGGGTGAAGCAAATCATCCGAATCATTAACTAGCGCAAGACCACCACCACCGCAAGCAAACTTGTACCCCAAACGCGTTGGAAACACAATAAAAATCGCGCCTCCATAAAAGGAGTAATTAATTTGTGGGTGGTCGCCATCGCTATCGAACCAGTGCTCGCGCGCGTATGAAGAGTGCTGATCATCATTATTATCGTCATCATCATCATTGTCTTCTCGGCGTTGCAGGTAGGTAGGCCGTTTTGCTGTCGTTTTGGGTCGCATGGCTGTCCAGACCAAGGAAGTGCGGCTAATAACAGTTGTAAGGCGTCCAAATTTACGTGCCTTGCGTATCAGAACTTCCTCCACCGGTCGGGTAGGTCCCACGTTACCGGCCTAGTCCTAATGAAGGCGTCCCCCTTGGAAAGAGCGCGTCCATAACCGCGTGTCCAACTTGGTGGCAGAAGGGTTCGTGCCCATACGCTGCCCCTGCTATTACCTACAGCGATGAACCGTGGACAAAATAAGCACGACTCCTTCCAGGGTTTTTTTTTATGTGAATCAATTCCAGCGTTCCGGAAGAAAAATTACCCATTTTCGTGGGTCGCCACACTTGGTTCACACACACACACACTCACACAGGTATGTAGCGGAACAAACTGAAAAATTTCAAACTAAGCAAGCTCCTGCTACCACACAAAAACAGCATCGTCTAGCAGAAGGAATATTTTGAAGAGATGAATAGCTGCAGACAATTTAATGGATTGATAGGTTTTGGGAAGCAAATATTACAGAATAAAAATCATATTTGAGAAGACACCTTTGAACATGGTTACCAAGAACATGACTGCATTCGAGAACATGTTAAAATAAACGAAATACCATTTGGTCGTTTGGCTCGCATCACAGGAACTGATCAATTCTGTTTACACCCGGAAGGCTTATTACCCTCCCTGCTTTGCTTAGAATCCTGTTATCGATGAAGTGGCTTTACACGGCAAAGCCTTCGGCTCTTGCTCTTGTTCCGCAACGATCGATCGTTGGTGATCGTTTTGTCGTTATCTTTTCCCCCTTCGCACGAATCCACGTTTGTTAGTGGGTACAATTTAATCTCATTTACTTTAATCGATCTATTATTATTTATTAACATTGTATGTTTTGCTCGCCTTCTTCGCCATCCATGCGCTATCAAATTTTCCGGAGACTCTGTCGTTTGGCCGACGACGATGACGACGATGCTGTATCCATTCCATCGCTTCATTCGCTTCGATTCTCTGGCTGCTCTGCTGTTCATGTTAGTTCTGCTCATATTAGCTGCCGAGTAGCCGAGAATACTGGCATGAATTCGAATTGATGCTCTGAACAATCTGCGTCTTGTGAGGGCGCCTGGAGCGACGTACAAAAAGTGTGACTAATCACAATTACAGGCTTTTACATTGCTTATGCTGATGAGGCACAATCACCGAATGGTTGCTGGGAGAGCTCAAGTCAAGGGACATGGACAGGAATATTTTTCGGATTGATATTCGCACGTTTCTTAAATAAGGCTCAACTGTTAAGGTAAAGACAATTGTCATAAGGTTAACAAATGAACAACTTATTCGATTGCTTTTTGAGCAGTACTAAAACTCGTGGTTAAACATATAAGTCCTCTTCACTCATCATTTCTTTCGTGCTGTTTGGAACAACTTTGAACAGAACAGAAAACTTTATCCAATGCTCTCTAACATAATTCTACTCGCAATACAAAAAAAAAGAATCCGTCTGTTACATTGATTTAATCGGCTAGCATTACAATAACTGTTTATTTATTCGTTGCGTCCTCGCTCTCGACCAGGACTCTACCACCATAAAAGTGTTGGTGCGGTCAATGTTGAATTATTTATTTACGCTAAAAAATACGCTACAGTGTGCCAGTACGCCTGCACAATTCGGTGACTTCTGTGATGACGCTTCATGGTAATATAGATTTTACGATCATAACACAACTGAAAAAACAATCTCACTTTCCTGCCAGATCGGTAATCGTTGAGAGTATAGCTGAACCCAAGCATTATGGCTGGCATTTTTTGTTTCGCCTCGACATCTTCCAGGTCACGGACTTTTGACGATGATTACCTACATCGAAGTTGTTATGATCAGGCTGATTTTATGACCATTTCTCGAGTGGATTCGTAAGCGATATGTTCTAGTGCCTTTGGCTTTGCCGCGCTGGTCCTGTGGGTTGATGCATTGTACAATTAATGCATGTTTGTTTAATCATTCTGATTCGGAATTGTTCTGTGTTTCCTCTGCCTATTTTATGGCCGCATCTTCTTAGAATGACGAAAGTAAATCCTTCCTATCTGTTTTGCCACTGCCATTGCGCTCAATTTCACTGCCCCATAAAATATATATTTTAAAATAATGAAGCTACAGCAATGAAACAACGGCATTTTTGTGGCTGTTAAGGCATTGACGCGTCGTAAATGTGTTTGTTGAACGTCTCTGGGAAAATGTTTCAAAGTTGCTTGTTTTTCATGTGGAAGGTTGTAAAGCATGGTCTGATTCTTATAACCACTCATTAGAAAACAAGCAATGTTGATTGTTTATTTTATCATTCACAATACAGTTTTGCTGCATGAACAATAAACTAAACCAAAATTTGTAGAACTATACAATTAAAACGAAGAAAACAGAGCAAGAAAAGGAAAATTTTATATAGCGGTGATCACTTCATAAATGTTGCTAGTCATGGTTAGCAAAATTGAAGAGCTACTTTATCATTTGTTTATACATAGTGCGATTAACTTAAACCTCATGTATAAACAACATCAAATGTGTTCTCGCTACAATACACGTAACGTTAACGAAAGAGCATATCCATCACGGCGAACAGGAGCTCAGTGAAGCGTAGTATTCTCACAAAAAGTCAAACCAAATCTTAAGTTACAAAAGAAAAGCCAGTTTGTGCGTGAAAGGGTATGCAGGAGTAGAAGAAAACCAAAGCAGGAACTACGACAACTTTGTCGCTACCATGTGCGTACCTTGTTTGCATGCACAATTAAGCCAATTAATTAAAACAAATGCAAACAATGTGCAATTAGTAGCGCACAATCTAACATGATAAACGGCTTCTCCTCATACTCGATCAACGATTCAGTTAGCCAAAAGACATAAGATAAAAAAAACAGCAAAATGCTGTTGAATGATAAACAAATAAAGAGCTTCATTTTAGATAAAATTATTATTTACGCTTTGTCATTCACTTTTTATTTATACTTCTGTAATCCCAAGTTGTAGAGAAAAAAAATCACAAGACCTAATATTTGAAAATTCCTATTATTTGAATTATTCATCGTTTGCTAAGTTTGATATAAATATATGAATTTCTGTGATTTTTAAAAATTTGGATTTGGGTCAAGCAAGAAGAAGAAGGTTATAATAAATTCTAGCATTTAAACAGAGAGAAAAGTCATTGATCTTGCTACACTTGACAAGCATTTAGCTACACTTGACAAGCACAAATTTTTATGTATGAACTTGTTTAGCTTCTGAATTTATGGCAGTGGAAAGGAGCAGTCAACAAAATATGCTAATAGGATGGAACTTTTGATCCCCGGAATGCAGTTTTAATAGTTAAATGTATAAAATACGCCTTCATACTCGTCAGCAGAACAAAGGAGAGATCTTAGGAACACACTATAAACAGCAATTCTAAATTATGGCTGTTATGAATTAATGACAAACAACTTAAAGGAAATTTACAGTTTTCATACGGTAGACAACTTGTACGTGGCATTGGTTTTTCATAAAAATTGACTGCAACATTTAAATATGTTTTTAAAATCCTCAAATGGTTATCTAAATGTCCTTGAATAGTAGTTTGCAATAAACAACATATTATAGATGAATTTATTTTACAAGATAGTATGTTTTCAATATTCACTTGAATTTTCATTAATGGTGCCACGAGCTTATACATTTTTAGAGATATTGAAGTAAATTTAACAAAGGTTTTTATTTGTTACTACAAGACTTCAAAATCATTCCCATTTATTTTCGAGATTCATTCGCACACAATTACACATTCCAAAGGGGCCTGATGGATTCAATCGTACGTACGATCAGCATGATGCTTCTCCAGTGTCATCAGGATCTTCATGCCTCTCCGATCACTTACCGCAACGCACTAGCGATGGTATCCGGAACAAAATGACGGAACGAATAATTAGCTCGCCCATCACGAAGCATCCGTGTGCACGCTCGGGAACGGTAAATGCGAGATGTGTGTGGCATTTTATTGAAAACGTTCACCCGTTTCGCACTGTAACTGCGAAGCTTTTATTTCTGCCTGCTCGTTTTAGCACCGTCCGTCCATGCACACAGTGTCGATCCATCTCTCCATGCCGATCATTTGCTGTCACTCACAGAACGGTTATTACGGATCGAAGCCGGGTCGGCACTTTCGTACGAAGTGTGGGCATCGGGAGCAAACGGGGTCGTCCCGTTCACCATTCTCCGTACCTTCCATCACCGGTAACGGAACGAAAGATAATCATCCGACAGTTTTGACGGACGAAGTCATAATCATGTGCCTTCGCCTGGGTGGTAAAAGCGATCGGGACCCACACTTTGGCTTTCGGTCGGCTGGTGGGGGTGCGGTAAAAAGGGGCAAAACGAGACAAAAGTGATTGTTCGGCGACGATTTTCGCAATTCCTTTCGGCGGTTTTGTGCTTTATTTATAGCTTTGTTCAGCAACAAGCAACACGCCGTGCTGATACGATTGATTGAGATGTTGATGCCATTCCACTTTTGACTTGACAGCTATTAAGCAGCGAAACAGCACAAGTTGGTTGCGTAGCGAAAAGCCTCCTCACTACCTGGAGGGATCGTGGTGCAGCCTTAATTTTGATTTCGATACCAGATACCTGTACATCAGTAGCAGGGTAAGGACCTCTGAAAATGCCGACAGGACGTACCAAAGCCACACGAGCTGCCGGACGTTAGCCGCCGGCTACGTTATGCGAGCGGTTTATGAGGAAACTAATTAACACCCGAACAAAGATTTATTGCTGCTGGAACAGGTTCCCGGTTTGGTTCGTCAAACCGGGAAACCCTCACAAATAGCCGCGTATCGTGATGCCTATTAATTTTACGCAAAAACGTCCAATATTCAGAATCCGATTTCTGCATCTGTAACTCTTTCAATCCACCCAAGAGTTGCAAAGTTGTCTTCGTTTATTGCAGCAACAAAGCTATCACATTTCGATAAGCCTTTTGAAATAACTGTTTATATGTTTGAACGATCTTCTAAAATAAAAAAAAAGTAAACAAACACAATATGTTTCTTTACTTTTCATGCACATCGCTATTAAAAGGAATATAGTGCGTACCTCGGGACCAAACAGTAGAATTCAATATATCATTCCCTTGTTACTCCGGCATCGATGTGAAGGATGCTGTGGGATTGTTAATTGTTCCCCTACCGCATCGGCCTTGATCAACCGACAGCAGGTAGCCGATCCTTACACTTATCAAACCTCCCGATGGAAAGGATCAACGGTCGTAATAAAGCCCTCACAAACTGATCCATCGCTTGATCCAATTTGTGCTGTGGACGATAATGGAAGGATCGGAATTTAGTACCGTCTCCTGCAGCCTTGATTGGTTTGAGCCTTCTTTTGCTCTACGCTTCGAGGAACGAAATGGAAGCCCGGGGAAAAAGCTTCCAACACAATGCATCTATCCCGGGCGGCATCGGCCTTTCTTGTTGTGTACAGTCATCGTTGTAAACACTAATTAATTGACACCTTTGGCGGTCGGACGGCTTTTCTTTTAATTCTTCTTTCCGTTGACTTTGGCCATACATCCTGAGTTTTTTGAGGTTTTTTTTGACGACTTTCTCTTCCCTTTTTATTTGAAACTGTGTTTGTTGGGCCGTGTTTAAGTTTGTTATTATTTTTAGATCACTATACAACCATATTATAATAAAACCTAAAACACACAGATAAGCCATTAGTAAGATATTAGTGAGCTTTATGCGCATTAGTTTTTTTTTTTAATTTAATCATTTAAAGAAATACAACAAAATTAGTTTAACGAAGCTATTGAAAATGCATTCAGTCTGTTTGACTGTTTTATCAAACGTTTGTGGAAATCCTTCCTTCATATTTGTAACTAATGACCCACAGCGTGCATTCAGGTGCTAAAACATAGAAAGGCTTGGTGAGCGCGAGCCATTGCCGGAGCGCAAATCTGTGACCAATTTGGTGGAAAGGTGAAAGAAACAACTTAATCATCGGTAGAAAATTAGCTTCCATTTCACGCAGTCTCGGTGGTCTTAGGGTGAGGCCAAACGTCATGGGGGGCCCTGCGATGCTAGCTTGGTGTATGTAGGTCTTGCAAAACAGAGGCACTACCGAATGGTTCTACAACAATGATGAGAATCGTGATCAGGAACGGTACGATAAGGGTTGATCAAACAATGCAGGTGGATGCTGGACGAGAAGAGTTGATGGTGTGTCAGTAAATAAAGTAATTTGTATCTGTTGAAGAATATCATGATTCATTCCAATTCGGTTTAATAAACAACTACCGTTTGTTTCCTGAACAACATATCTAAAAAAAAGATCGCTTTCGCACCTAGTTTGGCTGGCTTGTCTAATGGAGATTAGAACTGAGATTTGTATGAGTCAAAGTGACTAAACTTTTATGTATGTGGAAAAATAAAGGAAAGTAAAACAATAAGCAAAAACGTACATGTTAAGTGTTATGTTAAAGTGTTAAAGGTACGCATACAAGAGTGTTATTATCAATGAATGTTTTATTTTGTGATTAATTAGTATATGCCATTTTGTATATTGATCGTTCTAATTTGCCATTGTTGATGAATTCATTGTATGATTAAAACGAGATTTTTATTTTAAAAAACCTTGACAGGTGTTACTGTTGCAAGAAAAATATGTCGATCAAGCTCAAAGCATATTTTTTATCAAATAGAGTATTCTGTCAAAGTTTATTAAAATTCATAATAATACCAATTATTGTTTACTGAAGATGCCATTTAAAAGTTACCCAGTCTACGCGATCGGATGGTTCTTACAGACTGACTTTATTCTTAATTTAACCTTGGTATTTAAACCTATAAACACCTATACACTACAATTAGTTATACTACAATAAACAATAACATCAACAAACATCTAGTACATGTTTATTTTTTTTGAAAAATTTAACTAAAATAATTAATTAAATACACAATTTAGATTTAGCATGAGGCATGCTATTACACTGTTGGAGCCTAATTTTTTTGTCAAAGTGAAGAAATGACGTACGAATTGAATTTAAATTTGTATTTGTGATAAAGACTTAATCAAATGCGCATGATATTCTTGATAAAACTGTTTTTTTGTTGGTTTCAACAGCATCGTTAAAGTTGAGGTGATTTATGTGTAATTTATAATGCTTCCACATTTGAGAAAATGTCTTATTGTGATGTTATTATTATGTTATAATGGGCTCTTTAATAAGAAGCTTGTATAAGATGGCATTTGCATTGTATAATAGTAAGTTTGTAAAGGAAAACAGCCTTGGTTGACTTTCTCTTGATTTGGGCAAAATTGCCAAATGTTTAAAACCGATAATGAAATTTCGAAGGATGAAATTGTCACGAAACCGTGTGGCGTGACTACTACTTTAGTAATTAATGGCGTATACGCAATCACATACGATCATCAAAGATAAGAATGATGTAGAAAAATAGCATATGCAAATAATAATGACAACCATGGAGATAGTAGCAACTACCTGTCTAAGAGCGGCGAGCAAGACACCAGCATATATTTTTTTAAAGACATTACATAATTCATGATAATTTTATTGTTTTGCGGTTATTACCTCCTTATAAGACCCATTACATAATATAAAGTTTTCAATGTACGCAAAAAAGCGTATCACGAATATGTACATACAGTAAATATTGCTTCCGCTGGTCGGGGTTTTCTTTCAAAGATCGAGAAATATTAAACCAATACTGAGAAATAAAAAAAAAATTGTACAATGAACTGAAAATCATTCGTTCATTCTATCTAATTTTCTAAAATGTTATACAGTATAGTGCGGCATACAAAAGGAACACATTGAATCATTCCAAAAAATACACCTGATTTTATACAAAGAATTAAAATACCTCTTTAAGCATTTACATTTTGTTTTAATCCTTCCCTTTATCCTTCTGTCTCTCCTTAACTCTCTCATTTTCACACTTTTCCGCACGCATCCGCAAGCATCAAACTAGGTAAAACACCTCTTCGCCTCGTAAAACGTTACACGCGCAAAATCATCAACCAAAGACGTGTCGGCAAACGGCAAACCAAGCGCAAAACCGATTAAAACGCACCGCACCAACGACAGGCGGCATCCTTTTTGGTGGTTAGCGTTGGCGCGCCCTCGAAGGAATCGAGGTGCCCATTAAAGATCAAGCGAATGGGTCGCGAAGCATTTGGCGGTGGTGGAGGCGAATGCGAGTGGAAATAGGATTGGCAACGCAATGGCACCGAATGGCAGGACAAACGAGCAAACGAGAACGACAAGTTGAGCAAAATCGCCGGATGACGCCAGCAACACCGATGGCAGGGACCGAAGGGGTAGGGGAAAAGAGAAGAAAAAAAAAACACAGCAAGAAAATTATAATATTAATATGATGATGTATTTATTTTTGCTTATAACAATAACATCAAAGGCAAGATACCGACGCTTGGGTGGTTTTTCTTTCGCCTCGTCGCGGCGTCGTCTGTCGGTCGTTCGCTTTGAGATTCGTCCCCGTCGTGTGTCTCCACCACACACTCCAGCTAATTTCCCTCTTTTCCGAGAGCTTCTCACTCGATCGGCTCAAACGGTGGTAGAACTCCAAACACTGTGGACTTTGCAGTGTGGTGTCCTCCAGCATCTTCTGGGACGCCCACTGATCAGTGGTCGTTGGCTGGTATGTTGGTGGTCAAACCCGGCTGGTGGTGCATCGCGAGTCCCAGGTGAGTTCACTCGTACCTTCCCTCTACCTCTGTTACGAACGCTTTTCTCTCTGTCTCTCTCTCTCCCTCTCTTTTGGTGGTGATAATACTTTAACAGGAAACCTTGCTTGATGTAATAAGCCCATGTCTCTCATAAGCACGAAAGGGGCAGAACGGAGCAAGACGATACTAACTGAAAATCGTTCTCTTCACGAGCTCCAACGAAATCTCCAATCCCAGAATCGCGCAGAATATCGTGTGCTGAGGGACCGAATAGTGCTACACTCCTGACGGCCCTGCTGGCTTCACTTTAGTTGAAACGATCAACTTTTGAGGAAGGAACGACGAGGGAAGAAAAGTAATCGCAAAGATGAAGATAAAGACTTCGTTCATTTCGGAGCGAGTGGATTCGTAGGAGGGTGACACGGGCCACTTTCAGTGTGCGAGCAGCTGGCGGTGGAGGAGCGAAAAATAAATTACCGCTCATAAATGTGAAATTAGTGAGTGTCGAGCTTTCTTGGGTGCAATGGGCCAGGGTGTTATGACGAAGTCGAAGAAACGGCGGTGAGAGAAGGTGACTGGCTCGAAATGCTGTCACAGAGTCGAGATGGCTATGTTGGCACACCAAACAACAACCACTGCACCTCTGGGATGAGTGAGAAGAACAATTTTCCAATGACCATCTTTCTTTCGGCAGCTTCTCGGTCTTTTCAAGCGTTGTTGGCTCAGATCGTCGGCCAGATACGAAGAACTTCCACACACAAAAAGGCTTTCACGGCCAAACACCGGTCGTCACGGTCGACCGAGACAGAAACATAAAGAAAAGCAGCATCGGCGATGGGGAGTAGCAAGTAAAAAAATACCTCACTCGACCCAACTTTCCATAGCATTGCCACCCACAGCATTCAGCAGGTCTTTGCGGTGCGTACTGGTGGGGAAACGCCAACCGAACGAATTGATGAATTGCTTGCCCAGGATTGGTTGAACGTCGGAGGAACAGATAAGTAGGCTTTGGGTGAGCTGGGGAAAGGGTTACCAGCCTACGCTGCTACCCTTTCTCTCACACAGACGAAACGAAGCAGTGAACGGGGGCTCGGTTAGGACAGGTAAGTGCGACCGAGACCGATCGAAAAACCGACATCCAGGTGGAAGCAAACAGATACGGTTAAAAGCGAAGTAAACGGTAAAGCGACGTTGAAGATCTGCCTCTTCGCGTGGTTTCAATTTAACGTTCGCCATGATGGAATTTCGGATGATACGATCGGCGCCCTTAATGCAAGCCCAAGTGTCCCAGTGATTGATTCTCTGCTGCTTCCGAGCAGAATATAATGAATAAAGTGTTTAACAGGGTGGTTCATGAGATCTGTGCCTTAGTTTTCAATTATATTTTTGTTTAGATCTCCCTGCATAAGCGTGAAGGGACAACAATGCTTTAGGAAAATAAACATGTGAAAAACAATCAACCGAATTAATCCACATCGGTTACCATTAACACCCTACAACCGTTCCCTGGCTTTCAATGTTGCAGCTTACTATGCGCCAGTTTATGATCATCGCACATCGATCAGAGCGTCCCCTATCTTGCTCAAGATCCATCTTCAATGTGACGATAATAATAATTTCCAAGGCTAACCACATCCTGTCCTCGGACGTATAAATTTCGCTTCTTCACCACGATTTTCACTAAGCGATCTTAACCTAAACCACGATCGTTACCAGCCTCTCTCTCTTTCTTTCGCTCCCTATCGCTCTCTCCGACTTTTGGCATCTAATTTTCATTGCAATTACCGCAGCAACTTACATGCGAATAAAACCACAGATCGCTAGCAAAACTAGAGGGTCGTACGGTTTAAATCCTCATAATACCGCCCTAACTGTTAGCTAATACTGCCAAGTCCTACTGTGCTGTGTGCTTCCCTTTCCCCAAAAGCGGACGCCAGCTGCATGTGACCGCAAATTGCACATAAATAATTAAAATAATTAGCAAATTAAACATTACACGCGCTAAATGATTCCGTTAGCGAGCGAGAGAATCCGCGAGACATCGCGTCATGGGTAATCGTTGGGCGGCCAGGGACGTGCATTTCGGGTGCGCCGTAATGAATTTGTCCGCTCTCGGCACCCTCTCGTCCCATAGTTGGAAGGTATTTTCCTAGAGCTTGGCCGTAGAACTTCTTGGCCGTGTGCAAGCGTGGTTTTAATTAAGCACCCTTAAATCGTCGTCTTTAATCAATGTGAAAAACACCCAAAACCTTAGACATGCAGACCATTCGTACGATTAATCGTTCGCAATGTGTGGTAGTGGTAAGGCAAGATCCACAAAGTAATAGCCTTGGAGTTTCGACATCTACGTTGCCTGTGTGTTGCATTTTGGGACAACTCTGGTGAAGTTTAATTATTTCTTCAAAATTACTCACTCTTCTTACTTCGTTTCATTTTGTGCGACCTATGATGTGCCGGTTCTGAAATATCGCTACATTTAGCATCTTAAGTCGCATAGTTGTTGCCCTGTTGTGAAATAGAAGAGTAAAAGTGTTAACTTAGATATAGAGGAAGAAAAATAAAGGGAGAACGAGAATGTTGAATTCTAACAGCTCGCAAAACCACGAAGCGCAAATGACGAAATAATTTTCAAATGACATGACGGGGTCAACCAATGACACTTTTTCTCCTCATAGACAAGTAAGTTTAACAATTATATCTTATTAATATTACTATAATATATAGTTATATTACATTATAACTGTATACATAAATTTCCTTATTTTGAAGAATTCAGAAACTCAGATGAACCGCAAAAGATATGCAAAATAGACCCAGAATCCATAATTTGTCTTGTTGGTCTTTGATTTCCATCTGCTTTCAGTATGCATGTTCGTCATCTGCAACTAGTAGCCAATACTGCAAGACACGCTGCACGCTGATGCAGTACGCCATGTCAACTACCCTATGCCATTCATCATCGTGCATTAGAACCCAGCATAAGCAATGCCAACCGGCACTACCGCGGCAACGGAAATGGGAGCCGTTCAGTAATTAAAAACATTAGCAAAAACCACATCCCTCCGACCTCCTGGCATTTTTTGCCTCATCTCTGTACAATACATCTCAAAGGGCACATCATAAATTACTCCTTCGTTTCTTGGTCTTAGGCAGCGGACAGCGTCGAAGATTCACGCACAGCTCCGTACACAAAGATGCACTCATTTTAAATGAAGTCTCTCATCCAAGACCTCACCGTTTCGGCATCTGGTTGCCATGGTGACGGTGTGATTCGCTGCAATATTTGTTCAGGCGCCGCCAGAAGTGGTGATCGTACGGAAGCCAGAGGACGAGTGCACTGTTCTCTTTGCTGCGTCGAAACGCTTCTCCTTCGACGGGTGACGGTTTGACAGGTCGTTGAATTTGTCGTAATTAATACACGAGTTTCTAACGCAGCTAATCTTCCATTTCATACCGCCGGGACCCGTTCGAGCTGCTCATCCGGAACTGTATATGTATGGTGAGCAAGTTGGTTTTGTAGATGCAGGACAGCACGCGGTCCGAGGATATGGGGAACGGGATGGCTTTGCGTGCAAGTCGCGTGAAGGCTGTGCTGTTCGTTTGCTAATGGGACTTAATGAAGTATTTATTTGATGGAAATGCAAGATCAGCTTTTAAACTCGGTGTGTTCGTTTGCTTTTTTTCCTGTAGCTTTTGTCGTGTCATGGCAGTGTGTGGTTTGTTGTGCTTGAGTAGATTTCAATTACACATTTCATTGAGACGCTTGATTAAGGAGAAGGTTGAAATAATATGGATAATTAGAAAAGCATTAAAAGTCTACTGAAGAGCAATTGATATAATCTATAATAAAATATAATAAATTAATCGTTAAACATTCTTCAAATAATTGCAGACTATTAAATTCTAATATTTTCTCATAAAAGACAAAAAATATAAAATTTAAACAATTATATTGTCTTGATTTTGAAACATATTTGTTTTATGCATCAACCTACAAAGAATGCCAAACAAATACAAAAAAATACAGGTGCCGTTTAAAAAAACCAATGTTTAAATAATTTAACCAATGTTCTGCTCAAGATTAAGGTTTAAACTAAGGTATATAAAACAAATGAACATAAGATAAAGGAATATATGGTAGCAAAAGAGCCTATTGGTCTTCTGGAGTGAATCTTCTCAGCGAGTCAGTGTAGGCAAGTGTGAGAAGCTTCAGTCAAGGACAGAGTATCTTGAAAAAATTTAGGCATCCTGGACATACTTGCGCAACGTTTCCAATTTTCCGGGAACCGGGAAGAAAAACGAAAATTTAAAACACCATATTTTTTACAAGCAATTGTAAATATAGATTTACTAGGAGATAGATTGTTTTTTTTTTGTTTTTTTTTTTGTGTTTCATAAATGTGTAATGGAGTAGAAACTAGAACTTGACTTGGAGCCGCTTTTAAAGGGTGGTGAATCATCAAGAAAATAAAAAAGCTGTTTAACTTTTTTCTTCACACAAAGAAACCGTTTTCAATCGTTTTATACTAGTTTAAAACATTATAAAAGAAGTCGGACAAGACAAGAACCAGAAATTCTCAACAAAAATGTTATAATTGATGCTGAAAATAAAAAAAAGAATTGTGCGTTAAAACCACTTTATTATGTGGATTAGGTTTCATACATGAATACGTATAATAATTATTACGATATAATCTAAAAAACCCATCCAGCAAACAATGAAAGACGGAAATAGATTAATGGGTCATATTGTCGATTAGATATAGTTTTTGCAAACGGAAACGAATAGCCAGTCGTCGTGTTTTAGCGCCACGAATAATTAACATTCTTTAGTAATTGGCAATGTTTCTAAAAAATGCTTAAATAACGGAAGGAATAAGATATTCGTAGGAGTTTGATGAACAAATAATTTTGTCGGTCTTTTTGAATGTATATCAAAATATTGACCTGAAAAATGCTACATAAGAAGTCAAACAGAGCTGTGCGTTTTAATATACTAAATTTAATAACCAAATATGAAATCCTTTCAAAAAGACAACACATCTTCATTTCATCACATGGATTTACTTTTATATCTTCATTAAATGAGACCCTTTCCCACACTTTCATCGAGCTCCATCGAGCAACATATCCATTAGCCTAAACGTGTATCATGGCACTACGTTCTTCGGACGATGCCATACCCGATTGTTGCCCACAGGTTGAACGGAGCTTTACGTATTTTATTCCAATCGTTAATCAACACTTATTAATTATCTGAAGCGTACTCCATACTCCAAACCAATACCACTCTCTGGCGTTATTGGCACCACATACCCCACGTTTGCTCGATGCGTACGATCGATCGGATCACTCTCAGCGGCAGTGGCCACACACTCTCACTCCCTGTACGCTTTACGCAACGTCAAGGCGTTCTACACGGGCACTGGCGTGGTGTCCAATATTTTCCCACGTCCATTCCTGCGGTTCACACTTTGTCCGGGCAAATGGGTCCGATGCGTCGGTCGGCAATCAAAAATCAGAACAGGAAATTGGTTCCGAATCGGTCGCTTAGCCAAAAGGTATCAATCAGGGAACGACGGTAGGGCCACGATAACCGTACGCCGATCTGACCGATCCACGAGCCATCACCCATTGGCAGGACGCCCACGGGAGAATGGGGCGCTCGTAAATTAAATCAATTAGCCCTAATGAAACGTCAAACATGTCGGCGCGGCGTAGCCGGGCCGGGCACGTTGACTCAGCGAAAAAAGTAGATTAACCTTTTACACGATTTCCGCTGCGCGAATCGCCTCGCCCCATCGGTCCAATGGGAGAATAATGCAACGAGGCAGGTCTATCCCGCCCTTCTCTCTTGGACACACACACATACATTGGCCAAATCGTTGTGATACGATAGAAACCAACCCGAAAGGTCAGCACTTGGAGGAAGTTTTAAGACCCACAAGAACGTAAATCGAGCGGGTTGAATGATCGAGGACAAAAAGTGTGAAAAATTAAATTCCCAGGCTCCATTTCTCTGGATGGACAGGATGCATGATGCCACCGATACGGGTCTTCTACGGAAAAGGCATAGTTGAATCGAAAAAAAAAGTCATAAAATAGTGTCCAAAACGGTGGAGGCTCCCTCATTCTCTCCCTCTCTGTGTCTGTCTCTTTCTCTATCTCTGTGTCTGTGTCTGAAGCACTGAATACTGTTATTTTGGTGGCGAACTGTTGTTTTTTTAGCACTCCCAAACGTCACCGTTGGCTTGGCGTCTTGGTAGATAGTTCGTACAAAGTAGGATAGATCGAAAAGGCGTCTTTTATTCAAATGCACCTTCCGGTCCCTCGAACGTCCTGTCTGCCAGGGTGTGTGCAGACCCAATGGTAGGAGCTCGAATCGAACCTCAACCTGGGCCCAGTACTCGAGTGAAGCGAAGCGTCAAACGGTGGCTGAGAGAATTTACATAAATGTATCATTTTCGTTAATGATTAGTTGACGGGTGAAGTTGTAATTAGGCGAAGTAAAAGAAGTGCGATTTGGTGGTGCTTTCCGGACAACCAGGCATGGAGGGATTGGAATTGCTGAAAAGTTAGAGGTAGTCTTTGTTTCGGAGATACTGTGGCTGAAGCGTCTGGCCATTGTTGAAATAGTCAGGGCGGATAATCTGGCAGGCAAACAACGCCACTAATATTCCTATTCTACTTAAAGTAACATAAATAAATTGTCACATGAATTATATTTTGAAAAGAATATAAAACACATTAAAGTCCGAGAAAGAAACAATTACACAAAGTGACCACTATTTATTTTGAGCTTCATGATTTTTTTATTTGTGCCAAAGGTAACACTCTCAACTATATTTATATTTCTTATATTCTTTGTCCTCTTTAAGTTGATGCACGGGAATTTATTAAAAAAATAATTTGGACTGATTAAATAATTTATTTCATTAAATGCAACATACAAAACTGTTTAACAGGTAAACAATTGAGATACACATATACACCGAAAGACTACATCAGTAAAGGCTTACAGATAATACGACACACTTACTTACTTACAAACAATAATGAAATGAGAAATGCTTCAAACTAAATTTTTGAAGACCTCATAATTCAAACGTCACCTCGCTGTTGATTCGCTTTGAAACAATCATAGCCTTTGTTTCGATAAAATAAACCTTCTGCTAGAGTGCGCTACCTTCCACGCATAGATGGTAAACTTTTCGATGCCTCAGACAACATACAAAGCCAAAGGGGAACGTATGCAAATATGGAAAGTAATAAATTAATTCTGAATAATTGATGAAACGTCGGTCGATGGTTACCGTACCATCACAGCGGCCATTACAATCATTGCCTAAACAACACCCTCCGGGCTAGACACGAGGAGGTTATCACTTACCGACAAAAAAGACTGGTGCTCGTGTCTATTCCACCGCTAATTCCTCCAGCCCCATAGCATTTGTACGCAATTACTGTCCAGTTTTTGGGTTCGGGAGTCCTAAAGAGTATCCCTAATTTTACACGCTTCCTTCAAAGATGGCGGTCGCAAGCCAACCAACCAACAAACACATGAAAAAAAACACATGAAAAAAACGACCTCATAATCTATCATTAATGAGAATGGTTCTTTGTTTCCAACGAACCGTCCAATCCCTCATTTACCGTGTACAAACCCACGCTACGTTGCAGTACGTTCTGTTCGCTTATCAGCAGAATACGATCTAGACAGGCAAGCTAGGTGCGCCAGTTTTTGGCGATCACACTGTAACTTCAGCCGGGGCGAGCCTGATTGTCCCGCGCGTTACGTTCAGCAAGCGTGACAACAACAAATCGCAAAAACACCCCAAAATGGACGATCGCTAAGAGGAGCCCCATTTACTGGTGTAGGTTTGGCGAAGATAAATGGTATACCATGTCCGTCCTGGCGTGTCCTGGGTTGTGGCTAACGACGTATCAGTTTTTTCTTTATTAGTGTCCCACTAACTGAAGCTATTTTGAATAAATACTCACCCGATATATCATCGTCAACTGCAAACAAATGTAGTGTCTCGTGATGGATGTACTTGTTCATTGACATTGAATTAAATGAGGGAACGTGATTAAAGAACGCCTTTTTTCTCAATGTAACATATTTGAAGACCTCTTTTTGATACAATGAAAAAATGATTTATGCTTTTTGTTACAATTCGACTTTGTTAAAAAAAGAAATCACTTGTTTTAAAACAGTGTACAAAATTGGTATCAACAAAAATCTCCCTTCATTATTTCCATTAAATTTACAGACTACCTTAAAAAATCCAATAAATGCCTTTTTGATAACAAATGTTCATCCAATGAAACATTGCTCACCACTTACTGGTGAGTTGTTAAGCAGATTGAGACGTTTAGACGAAAAAAAAACGTGTTCATAAAACAAACTGAATTAGCAAAAAATGGCTTTACATTGAAAGCTTCTATTAGCAAGCTGTCTTAGCACGATCGATACAAAATTTGATTGATAGTTGCTCACTAATCAAGTGTGAATGATGCAAATAGATTGTCGCGCTTCCACAACACAATCAATTGTTTTACCAACTTTTGCACCACGATCTATGCACGTAGTCACGTAGGCCACTGGGGTTGCCAAATCACTGCGAGAAAACAAGAAGCACTACCAAATCACAATAACTAGACCAATCCAACTCAAACCAACCAAAACCGAATGAAGGAGCTGCGAAAACGACAAGCAAATTAGACGAACAACAACCTTACCCTGCGCTGCGTGCAAATCAACCAAAGCCAAAGACAACAATTAAATCAAACCGTTCTCGCACCCAGCCGCTAATCGATCGTTAATGCGCAGCCCATTGCCGTGGCGTGTGCAAAATATGCGTTCGAGAATATGCCATCGATCGAGCTACACCAGCTCCGTCGTCCGTGTGCTGTCGATCGTGATGAATTTTCTGAGTTCCGTGCCACGCACGATGGACAGCGTAATTTAAATGACTCAGTCCCAGGCAATTAGCAGCCGATATCGAAAATTAATAAGCTCTCCTGAAACCCGCACGTACGTACGGGCAGCGTAGCGGCAACGTGCAGTGGCGATGAGTGGCAGCGAGATGTATGACGTGCAGGCTACAGTGACCGCGTAGTTCTGAGCTATGCTAAATAGCTGGATTGTTGTTTTAACCAACGTCATCTTGTCGTTTACCACGAATTAGCGCATCACCGGGGACGCTATATTAACGTCAAATGGAAGGCCAGCGTCACTCGTCAACGAATCTACGAACAGCGTTCTGGTTTAAAGGTTTTTGACAGATTTCTAAACTTGTTCATGAAAGTGATCTGCTATATTGGTGACGCTTGTTGTTTTCCAATGTTTTGCTATGGAGGTCTCGTTTGTACATGACTGTTTGGTTGAAAGATACCTTTTAGGGAAATTATTTTACAAAACAAAAATTAACGCATTTTTTTAAATCCACCCTTGTTCTGTGCTTTTCTACTGAGATCTTTCTGAGCGTGAGAGTGAAGAAGAGGGATGAGTGTATAGTGAGCTATATTTCTCATGGTGAGTGCAAGTTATTTTCTCGTAAGTGATGAAAGACGAGGTGGTAACAGGCTGAGTTTGTCAATGGTAAATGTTTCCAAGAATATTACATAAGAAACTACTACAGTTTCGGCGCATGATATTAGTATAGTTAAAAGTACTGATCGATTAACAACATTTTTGTGCTGTTATTTTTGGATAAAAAGAAGTGGAATGGAAAGCATCTGAAATTGTTTTGTTTTCTGACATACAGATGTCACTAGCACGAATTGTAGTTTATAATGTTTTGAAATAGATGACACTAGCTATTGTAAACGGGAATTTGACACTGAAAATTACGCGTTTGAAATCCTTTCTAATTTCTAATTCCAAATATATAATTACGAATAACAAACGACAAGCGCAACCGCACCATCTGACCTTTAGGTCCAAGATTCGATGATGCAGCAAATAACATCTCATCGACCGACTGAAAGACAAGAAGCATCGCCCAGCGAACCAACCGATGAAACGGTAACGCAGCAGAGAACTTCCGTAGGTTCATGCAGATTGGGAATGCAGCAACTCGCTCGATGATGACATTGCGGCCAGCGCTATGACCGATCGCTTGACCAACAATCCATGTACACGTAAATGATGTCAATTGATGTGTCAGCAGTTTTAACGCGCTTTAAGTTTAAGTTTAATAATCGGTGATATTAGGATTAACGACAGTTCTAATTGATAACTCATTGTGTAAAAACACATCTCAAGAATTGATAAACATTATTTTTACTGAATTGGCGTTACCTCATACAAAATTTATATCATCACAAAACGATTGATTAAAATGCTCAAACCTGATGAAGTCAGAATGAAAGGAAGTTATGTTTGATTTAAATATGGTCACCGTAGAGTTTAAACACCGTTTGAGTTTGCGCCAACAATAAGAGTTAATTAAAAGTTGAATGTTAGTAGAATGTTACTTTTATCATTGTTAAGGAGTAACAAGGCCCCTTGTGGCCCGACAAAGTAATAATAAATTGACAAAAAAGTTAATACGTGGTACGAAACGGTGTTTTTGAATGAATACCTGTAGTTTGACTAGTGACGAAATTCGAGTTTATCTCATAACATGGGCATGACAACAAACTGTGTTTTTTTTTTTACTTTTGTTTTGCCGCACTTCAATAAATTTCGATTTTTATTCTCAAATACAATCTTTTCTCTGTATTCCATGGAGCCAAATAAATTTTTATATTTTAACGGCATTTTCAAAATGGAGCTTTTTTCGATTAAAAGCGACCTCTATTGGAGAGTAGCGCTACCAATGTGTGTTAGAAACTTTCAACACACGCTACTCGCAGAACGTTAGTTGCTTGCGTTATAGATGATCAGGGTATTCGATAATCCTCTATCTTGATCATGCACAATGCATTGAGAATTATGCCTTGTACCGTCCGAACCACGACACAAAATTAAATTGATCTTTTTCATTCTAGTTCTATTTCTAATTGCCTGAACATTTAACATTCCTGTTTGGTTGTTTGGCGCAACAACAGTGGTCGGCCTTAGCCACTTATGGGTTTGGCCCTTTTAGTTACCTAGTTTAGTTTGACGAAACCAGGCCAGTCAGTCCTGTGGTTTGGGCTTGG
The DNA here is from genome assembly GCA_000349165.1 of Anopheles christyi. NCBI lineage: Eukaryota > Metazoa > Arthropoda > Insecta > Diptera > Culicidae > Anopheles > Anopheles christyi. The sequence continues at coordinate 25,257 of KB683757.1, forward strand.
TTCATTTGAGCCCATGAGATTTGAGCCCATGACGGGCTTATTGTTAAGTCGATCGACTTGACGACTATACCACAGGACCGGTGAAACTGTTGGTTTGTTGGCCCTCCTGTTTGTCGACAGGCATGTCATATAAATGTAAAACAGTTTAACAAACAAACCCTCTGTTAAGAAACTAAATCAATGGGCCTAGTGCTGATGCTTAGCTATTGTAATAATACATAAAATATAATAAAATAATACGAACTAGCTGAAACAATTTCGATCTACATTTATGAATGTGTAGAGTTCATTGAGATGTTTTGTCCACTTCAACTTGTCACAACAAAAAACCACCCATAGCGTACTGCCTTCTCTAACCCAGGCTCATGCTTTAAGTGTCTGGTAGTTTATGCTGCTGTTTGGTGGTCAAGTGAGGGTTCGTACTCTTATGCTCATGGAACGGGTGGCCACCGGTTCGGCACGCAATTGTCGAAAACAAGTGTAAATTGGTCCCAAAAGTCACAAATAGCCCAGCCGTAAACGAACACATCCTTAACATGGAACACGTGTGGTCTGTCGGCGCCAATGTCCAAGACATCGGGCACTTGAAATATGTCCGCATGGCATTAGCAGCATATTTCTATGGCTTTCATGTATCTCTGGTCAGGGTTGTTTTATTGTGTCTTTAAAAAAAATTAACTAACGTTTACAGCCTTCATTCTGGTTCGATTATCGTAACACTCACAAAATGTCGAAAAATATCAAAAATAAGAATTTTTACTGCAAACGAATTGCCATAATTTTGTGTACAATTTCCACTTTTCACCAACGCGTTACGCAAAACCGATCGGAATCCCAGCTTTATTAAAATCGCGTAAACGAGTTCGAGTTCGATCGCGTGCGTAAAAGATGGCAAGCGATTTGAAAATTTAGAGCCGTCATTAACATCCGCGGCCACTGCTGTTTGTTTGAGTGTGGGCCATTCCGGAGGCGATGACGATTCAGTGAAAAAGTGCCCGGAGTGGAAAGGAGGCTAGGGAGGCAGCTCCAACACAGGAAGGATTGCAACAAACAACAAGGGTCTGCGTAATGGTGCGCCGAATAAAACCGTCCTCTTGAAGTGGGTTACGATGATGTACCCTCGGCAGGGTTTTCGGATGGTCAAACTACTCTAGACCGTTACGGTCGCGCCAGGTTTCACCCTGCTCGTTGCGGTTGGCCAGTGGCAATGTAGAGCAGCAAGAGGTCAAGAGGGAATGTAGATTAGTGGAACACTTAGAAGTGGATTTTCGAATAGACGATCGATCTGGCCGATGAAGCCCGGCCCGGTACAGGGCAATCGAGTCCACTCTGCGCTGAGCGCTCGAGCACCATCATCCTGCACACGAACGTGGCGCAGGTTTTGCAAACTGTAGCGACCGTGACCAGTGGCGCGGTCTGCAAAGGAGTGCGCTGCAGTTGTGGGATTGGAATTAGAGCACGTTTTAAGGAGATAACAGCTTCAATCGTTGCCCGAGTTGTGCGGAAATTTTGGCGTTCTTAAATACGCGAGCGGGTGGAAAACGGGAAAACATTTGGAAGAGGAATCCAGCACTCGAGAGCAAGTTAAGTAAGGGATTTCGTTCGCTATTGCTGGTGTGTTTGTGTGTGGGAAACGGTTATGGTCGCTGTACGTGCTGAAGGCATGATGAAACCGACTAAACCTTTACTTTTGGCAAATGTTCAACAATGTTTAGATAAGTGTAGTCGGGCAAATGATCCAAAAGGAACTATTGCTACCGAGAACATTTTATAATTTAATAGCTGCTCTTTATCATTTGTGTTATCGTTTTTTTTCTGCATTTCCAATTTGCTCTATACAAATTATTATGATGTTTACCTATTCAAAAGAATATTTATAAGAATATAAATTGAATTATTTACATGTTACTAACCTTTAACGTTTACTTCTCAATGAACGATTGAAATATTATTTGATTGATCCTGACATCCATGTATCATAAACGTCTTTTATAATTGGTGTAGCTGTAATAAGATAACTTTTGGCCTTCAAAAGTGTCGTGTTGTCGTTCTCTCGTGCTTACAAATTGCACAATTAGTGACAACACCATCCATCGGAAGGGCGATGTACGTGATTTAGGACTCGGACTCAACTCGAAGATGCATTTTGCACATCACTATCAGAGCTAACAGGACACTAGGAATAATTTTCAAAATGGCCAAACATCCTAATTAATAATCATTGCTGAAATGCTAGATACGGCGCCTTTGTTTGTTCAATTTTAGCGTACGGATCAGTTGTTTCTTGTTCGTATACAGAGCAATGGAAACGAATAGAAGAAAATATAAAAAGATAAATGACAAATTTTGTACCACGGAAATTTCCATACAGTTCATTACCCAGCAGTTCATTAGTTGCTATTTAATATTTGGTCTCAAAAATCTGTAACACTGCCGAAAAAAGCGAAAGTCCTATTTGGACTAAGATAAGATTTTAAATCGATGAAATCAATCTGGAAAGCATATGTGCCCATCGACAATCTTCGTGGAACACCCGTTTTTACTATTAATAAACCAAATTTACAAATAAATATGAAAAAAATATTGACAAATAAACCAAATATACAAATTATACAAATCCCTCGGATATGTCAAGCACCCAAAACAACGAAATTGCTTACGTAAAGTCAATAACATATATTATGATAAAAAAAACTACATTTTGCACTTGCCTGCTAGCTTTGATATACACGTTCTTAATAAAAATTGTTTTACATTGTTTGTGGTTAAGTTTGAATCCTCAACTTACTATTGGTTTTGGATAAATAATGAGAACATAAACAAATGTTATACATGACATAATATAACATAAAACAATAGTTCAATACTGTCGGTGACAAACCTACCCAATACTAAAACCTATACTTAATCTCTTCAATATCATATGAACCATAATTAATTTCATTTATTCGTGAATATTAATCATCTCACCTATCATAGTTTACACATACAAAAACCTTTCTTCTGCGTGGGAAAAATATATGACCGGCGTTTTACAACTTGTACTCAATTAAGAGTCTCCTAATTCACATCGTAGCTAAACATATTAATCGCACAGCAGTCCCATCCGTGAACTACTTGAACGAGTAGCACTTGGCTGCATCTAAAAAGTTAAAGAATTTCCCATATACATTGGCCACTGGCAAGGCAATTGAAGTTGCTTTTAAATAAGCCGATTTTTTTCTCTATTCAAATTATTATCTACCATCAAATCCATTCACATGTACACAGCATGCGTTCATGCCAGCAGAGAGTGTGCTAGCTCGGCCTGAAGTGGTTTAATTACTTGTCAATGAGACTTTCACCAGAAAGGACACAAGGAAGGAAAGATAATCGTATGTTGCCGATCATTGTCCATGAAATTGGTTGATGAAGGCCGATTATATCGCATTGGAACGATAAGTGTATTCTGGTTTGATAAGGCTAAATATGCTATGTGAGTTGAAACCTCTTGAGTCCTTAGTGGATAGGTTAAAACAGACCTTTTTGTTGAATCAGCAAGTGAAAGGGTTTAGAGCGACAATTCCATGAGATGTATGTATGGTGTATTCCAGCTTAATAAAATCATTAGCGTGTTCTTAAAGGTTGTTGAATTGAAAGGCCTTTTAAGATATAGTTGTAAATACAACTATATCGCCTTTATTTTAATTTTACATCAAACCAATTAAAAAGCATACAGATCTATCTCTCTCTCTCTCTCTCTCTCTCTATACTGCAAACGATAAGCTAGTTAACAAAGTAATGTGCGCTAGTCTTTAATGCGGTGCTTAAAATACTCTTCCACTGTGGCACCATCCATCTAGGCTAGATGGAATTTCATCTGTCTTGATCGTATGACGTGCAGCAAGCTAAACAAGAGAGATGGAGAGAGATAGCGAGTGAGAGAGAGATAGAAGAAAAACGAAAGCACTCCAACGGTCGCATCCCCTTTCCCGACGCCCAATTGCCGGTCCCGCTCGTACCCGTGGTATGTTTGACCGCGATGCACCACGCATCTACGAATGTGCGGGAGTAATGGTCGGAAAGGTTAATAGTAGTAGAATTATCCTTTGATTACACTTGTCTGCTACCGTCAACACCCTTACGGAGCTCGGGTGCCGTCTACTGGCTGGCTAGATGGCCACAATGAAAATCGACACCGTTTGGAAAACAGTGCACTCTCGTCGTCGTCTTCGTCGTCGACGTGCAAAACCGTTGCCGCCCTCGAAACAGGGATCGAGCGGGTGGACACGGAAAAGGGACACGAATATGTAAATATTTACCAATTCTCGAGCCCGACGAGATGGCGGGCACGTCGCGCACTCACTAAAATATAATCGCTGCAAAGAAAGGGTTTCCTGTAATTCAATACTCTAATTCCCCTTTTTCCCAACCCAATTTTCCAGCAAGCGCTCCTGGCTCTGTGCTGGACCTGAAGCGGAAAACCGAAGAGCGTTGGATGCGTTTTTCTTCTTAAAAATGATCTTAAAAAAGTAACCTACACAACAGCAGCTAGCCGAAAAGGGGAAACACGGTTCGTGTTGAGCATTTGTTTACTTCGGTCGAACGAGATCTTGAGAAGCAAACTTAGGGTTTGGCAGCGATCCCAAATTCAATTTTCGAGTGCTGGAGACTTAAGCAGATTGTTTATTGACGTGTTGAGGCCAGGGTTTTTGGCCGAGTTGAATCTTTATCTTTGCTCACTAGGATCTATTTTATACTATGGAGGCTACGGGTAGCAAATTAGTACTAGCAATAGGTTCCGGGTTGAGTTTTTGTTATTTGTTTAGTCTGTGACACTTCTCGGATGGTATGCCGAATGGTATGGTATGGCGAGGTCGATAGTGAAAATATGCAGACATTTAGCAGAAGCAATACTCGTTGCACGACACATTCACGAAAAGTACAGACACTTGGTGTGCAAGAAAAATGAAGCAAATGTTGAATGAGTTTTCTCCTTTCGTACTTAACTTAACGAACGAAGGGAAAAGTGGTTATTTTAAATATAATTAAATATGGCCGTTAATCATTTCCTTGGTACAGTCGTCAAGTCGTACGACGTAACAACATGTCCGTCAAAGGATAAATTCTCATATAGACCAAACACTCATCCTATCCCGCTATGGGTAAACTAATAAATCACAGAAAAACTCAGGCAGGCCTTAACCTACTACAGGATTGAAGAAGAATAAATCGAAACTGAGAACAGTACAGTAAATATAAATTAAATAAAAATATAAAAATATCTCTGAGCTTCTGCATAAAGTTGTAAAGTATGAAAGCATAAATGATGTAATTAGATGTCAAGATGGCAATGAAGATTTGCGTAAAGCCAAAGGCACTTTCATATGTAGAAGGATAGTATATTATGAGTATGTTATGAGAATGTGTTTAAAAAGTAATTTTGTTAAAATTGCGTAGTAGTTTATGGATAAAATTGTTCATCTTGACAAAATGTAATACCACATTAAGAATAGTTTTGGAAGTACGTAAATCTATGATCCATAATTGGTTAAAGTGATCATTAAAATGGTTGTTAGAGCTGTGATACAAAAATGGTTGCTAGGTACTTCTTGGATTATTCATCTGGAGAGGTCGTTATACACGCTAAAATACGGACATTAATACGGAATACGGAAATACGGAAACATTAAATAAGACAAATGAAGCAAATAATAAGACAATCGCGTCATATCACTCATATGTTCATTTTTTTTGTTAAACACATAATGATGTTTCTGATGATGGGAGCGATGTTTCATCTTTGGTATATTTTCCAATCGAATAACTTAAAAACTCCATCCTTTTAAAGTAAAAGTCTAGAAATTGTTTGATACGTCCTTTCATAACCGGGTGGTTACATCTGAAAGAAGCACTGCTAACTTTTAAATTTTGAGTATTGTTTGTTATATTAACGGATTTATACTAGTAATAATAAAAAATACGGTCTAATATGGCCGTTCTTCCTGAATAAAAAAAATAAAAAAATAGTTTTAATTAAAATATCTTGTAACATTCTAAATTCTTGTAACATATTTATTATTACGCAATTCAATTGAGCATATTTAATTATCTCTTAATTTTACTCATTTAAATCAGCAAAAATGAGATGTGAAGCAAACTTTGTAAAACGAGTCATTTTAAATCACAAAATAGTGCTATAACTTGCCAGACAAGGTAAACGCCAACATATTATTCTTTTTTTCATAAACATTTCGCACAACAACTTCACAACATTTGTAAGTTTTATTGATCTTTCGCTTATTGATCAGGAAGCATTTTATCGCTTCATTTCAGTACTCTCACAAGAGTCAATCGATTGATCTAGTTGGTCGCTTTTCGTTCACGCCTACAGTCTATATAGCTCTCGGGGTGGTGTTGATAAATACAACCAACCCCACACTGATTTTATTACCCTTTGCTCGATGAAAGATCTAATAACATTTGAGCACATTAAAGCGATGATTATGATGATCGGAGTAAAGTGTGAACTGAAAAGCAATGAGGATGGATGTGATCTTAATCTATAGAAAACACACTCTTTTAAAAGGAAAATTGTTCCCGATATCGGGCGTGCTTATTACGTTGAGCATGGTAAAGGAAGGTAAAGGAGACTGTGTAAAAAGGAAATGTAAGCGAGTGGAGTGTTTGTGAATGGTGATCTTATGGGATTAGAAGGAAAGCGAAGCATAGGGAGGGCTAATTTTTCCTCCGGCCCAACCGTAGCGAGTCCACACTTTGGCGGCTATTCCTCTTTCACGCTTATTTCAAATGCCTTGATGTTTGTTTGCTTAAGCAGCGGGATACGATAAACAAAGAATATTTATAATCGATGCTCTCTAACTAGTTCATAAATCGATCATCGAAGCAGCTACTGTACCGTATAACCGTGCGTATAGTGAATCATCTGACACCAAGTCAGTGTGCATTCATGTAGTTGACATAAAATGTGTCAATTAAACATAAATTGTTGTAAAATTGTACAATTAAACTGCTCAGAAAGACTCAAGAACTCAATGACGATGTTGGGTTTGCTTGCCGCCCTGCGGTCACAAAAGACACTAAATCTCGATGGACGAATGAACAACGATACTACAACAAAAAAAGCGTTAAAAAATGTCTTACCAATGCAGCAAAATTAGCTCATCAATAATTTCGAAATATTTACACATTCACGCCGGTAAGCGTGTTCAGCTTTGCACCCACTTTTTCACACCAGCATCTTCACTTCCTGCGCGTTAGTACAGTTGGGCCGTTGGTAGCTGGGCAAGCGAAAGGAGAAAACGGGACTATTGCTTGTTTTACGCCGTTTTACAAGAAAACAATCGTGTAAACAAAGCACATCACCGCGCATCACCGCTCACTGCCGCAAACGGGCAGGGCCCAGGGGAGGCCGGCAGGACAGCATGCGCTGGGAAGGAGAAGATGCTCCGTGAGGAAGCTGCCGAGAGCGTCGGAGTCGAAGAATTTTGATGGACTCGAAACCAAAATGTTATTCTAAGAAGCAGCCATGTGTGATGATTATATGGGCCTACATGACTCCGGTACTGAAGGCCTAATTGGTGCTTTTACTGTCGTCTCTCGACCCGGTCGGCTGGAATTGGCCGTGTACATGTGTGGAGGACGGAAAGAGGTTTAAAGGATTCTCTGCCTTGTCGTGCAAGCCTTTCTCGCTTACCCTTTCTCGGGTACTGCAATTTGGGTAGCGGATTGAGTGAAGGGGAGAGAGGGGGGGACCAGCAATAGAAAAGTCATTTTCCAAAAACACAATCTCTTTCGTTCATCTGATGCGAACTGAGAACTGAGCGCGAGTCTCTTGTGTAAAGAAAATACTTACCTTCTACTCCACTCAGCAGTAGCGTCCCTTGCCATCAGTACAGCACCGTTTGACACACGGCATGGGAGTTCGGTGGCGAGTTTTTCACTTGTTGCAGAGCTGACGGAGTGTATTTGTCCGCCTAGCACTGGATGTGACATACGATGGTAGGGAGGTGAGCGTACGTCTATCATTGTGGTGTACGGGATACTATTATTGTAGCCAAGTGAACCGTAGTTAAAAGGTACATTTTCGAACGCTCAATACCTTTCATAGCCAACTAGGAGCATCAATGGCGCGACGAAAAATAGGCATTTGTTTTCGACAACAAAAAAAAGATCACCATGGTTTGGTTATGTGGGTCAAGGTGATGGTTAATGTTAAGTGAAGTTTTTGGAAAGGGGCCGTTAAAATAATATCTAACAACGTGTCAAAAATCCACAAAAAAGCATAATATCTAAGAATTTTGATCCATAGTATCAAACGATAAGTGACAGGCACTGACTCTTATATTTCAAATTTTATAGTGTTTAGTAGATGAAGGCAAACGAGATCAAGAATACATGAAGTATTCAATCTTGATCCTCTAAGACGCATCAAAACTAGTGGTAAACTTAAAAAATAAACACACAGCATTAAATCCGTCTCCACAAATCGCCACGCAAAACTTTTCTCCCAGTCGGTATTGCACCTTCCCGTCAGTTTTGCGTGCGCAGAAACCTATTATAAAAGTCAAGCAGCTATTTTAAGCAACGGGGATCGTAATTTTCTTTCACCCTTTAAATGCTGAGCTTAAGTAGATGACTTATGAAAACGAGCTCCCAGCTTCATTGACCCTTCTCCCGCATGCATTTACATTCAGGAAATGGGGGCTCGAGAAAATGAATAATACACGGGTCATGGTACTGTAAATATTTACAAGTGCCGTCTTTCGGAGACGCTTGTCCGATTGTTTCCTACGGACATGTTCCGAATTATTACAAACCCGTGTCGATTTGTTATGGCTCCGAGCTCGTTAGATGCAATTAGAAAATACTTCGTTGCAACTTAATGGTCCGTCACAAGCCAAAGTGGTTTATTGGCACTGCTATAGATTTCTCTTTGAGTGAGCTGGAGTTATGCGAACGGAAAACAGTTTCTTCATTATTTAAAAAAAAATACCTTACTGAGAAAACTGATTTTTCGGGATACATCATCCAGTACGATTCATTTGTAACGACTGTCGCACAAAAATTTAAAGCTAAATGCCATTCGGCTCTACTAAACTATATGCAAACGAATAAACAAAATGATCTTCTACTTTGGCCTTTTACAGGAGCTGGCACGTCTATCCATAAGACCACCGGGCTGTGCCCACTTATATTATCTTTCCTTTTACTTATCTTTACCAAATAGTAAAGGGAGGGTAAGTCGAAGCGAGTTTTTTTGTAGTTACTTATTTGTCAATTTGAATAGAACTGTCTTCTTTTTATTTGTTCTTCATTTGTAAGTTTCAGTGTTGCACCCACAAAAGAATATAAAGAAATGAAATGTTTAAACTTCAATTCAATCCCAAAACTGAGTGCAAATAGTAGTAGGTCCTTTATTTTACGCTACCATTTGTTCGGGTTCGAATCTCGTTTTGGTGGATAAAACTGCTTCCAATAAATAAAGAGTCAGTTCATATAAAACCTTCTTGCTTTATTTCGTTAAGATGATCACCGATTTTATAACCAGCTATTGACAAAAAAAAAACATTTAGCAATGTTTTTCACAGATATATTTACCAGCAACAACTTTTCATCGATTCTTTTCGATTTGTTTATACATTCAAATTCTATGCATGTAGCGTTATTTATATTGATTCAATTTAAACTAGACATAATAATAATCTATTTGTGCGTTGATCTATATTGCCCCGATCTCAAGATTAGCTTATTAATAAATAAGAAATTAAATGTTGGTTAATTTAAAGATACTCTCTTTTAACGCAAATAAAGGACACCTGTTTCAACTTTATTGGTGGAAGGAAATAAGGACAACTAAAGTTGTGTTTCCGGATGAATCAATCGTATGGTATGTTATTTAGTAAACTATCGATTTTGACTTTTTTTTCACGAAAAGAGCCATTTTTCCATCGTCGATAAGAGGTTACTTGATGGGTGGAAATTGATGAAAATTGTCTCTAGACCGCTACCAAGAAGGAAAAGGAACGTCCATAAGCGCTGTATCTTGATGCTCTGCTTTTATTTATTTCGACTATCACACACTGTGCTGGTCTCAGCCGCTGGATGAAGTACCGGCACGAACCCGTGATCGAAAGATGTTCGTAAGCGTTCAATGTATTTCTCGAGAAGCGGAAAATGCTAGTCAACGGTAGAGCTACTCATTTCGAATGATCTGTGTCGTTTGTTAATTTTACGGACGTTTTTCCTTCGTTCCTTGAACGTGTTTCCCTGCGATGTTCGCGATGCTTTCCAAGACGTCTACTCCGACATCGATGGAAAATGCCGCCTGTTTGCTTCTCAATCAATCGCCTCCGGAACTGGTGCTGTAGCAAGAATGTGAAAGTGTGTGTATGTGTTTATACATGGTGCTATTACCTCGCCTATTGCCCACACACTTCATCCTAGTCACAACACATTATACAGCTCCACTTCCAGCATCGCTTGCCAATTGGGTTCGATGGGTTCGAAATTAGTGTCGCAATTGAGAAAATGATTGAAAAGGGTGCCCATTAGCGTTGCTTCATGTTTTGATTCGCTCGTTTCTTCGCCTCCACCCGCCCGGAGTTCCTCTTCCCTACGTTCTCGAGGAGTTATTTTCGCCGACACCGTAACCGCAGCGAGCACAGCCGGGAAAAAGCGCTTTCTTTTTGCATGGGTTTTCTTTTGCTTTTCGTTTGCTGCTGTTGCTGCTGGTGCTGCTGCTTGGCGTCTCGATAGGTAGTCCTTTGATTGGTGCTGAAACGCTTCACTTATCACTAATCGCTTCGAATGCACGAAGAAACTGTCTCCGAGATGGTGCGGAAACCCCGGCTCGGAGGAAAGCACTGACAAAGGAGTCAACTTTTTTATTCGCAAAGCAATAGCGGAAGAAATATCGGAAGGCGGGTAAAGAAAGAATGTGAAAAAATAATTCACGAAAAAGACCATTTATGTGATTGGCATAAATTATCCATGTTGTATCGATACGGTGAGCGTCATTTGTTGTGAAGTTTCCTTCCATTTTCGCTACGAGCTGCTTTTAACGTTCGTTGGCTTGTCTGCCATTCCGGCCGGCGGAATGGAGTTGAAATCTATTGAAACTGCTCTGTACAAAATGAAGGAACTGCAAGGAGTAAAGATAAGTGAAAGGAAAAAACGGAAATTATATCAATTGCTAATTGACTTATTGTTTCTCGCTTGCTTGAGTTGTTCTCGAGGGGCTTTTTTACCTGAAACGAATTTTCAAATTGATTAAAAGGTTTCTACAGGAATGCGTTCTAACGTGGTTTGAAGGTAAGAATGGTTTAGATTGTTTAAATATTTTCTTCAATACAATTCTAGTAGTAGTCTAGATGTCGATTTCAAGGATTGAACAAAGCAGCTTCCCTTTGTTGAAGAAAATGACTTCAAATGTTTGGAATAAACAATAGAATTTACCAAAATAAATTGAGTAAAGGATTATACGGGGATTTTAGTTGAATGCAGGTTTTTATAATTTGAATTTAATTAGTTACAAGGTTTTAAATGACTTCTTAAAGTTTATGAATTAGTTTATTAATTAACACAACATTTGGCAGACCGTTTTATTTTTTTTTGGTGTATAATATAAAGCCTTTAAAATAATTTACAGTATATGTTTGATTATTCCCATTACCTTTCGGACCGTTCATCCGCAGCAAGGACTAACTATCCGGCTGCGTGGAAGAATTAAGTCTCGTAAGCCTATATAGGCCAGCATGACCACATAGGTCGTTACGCCGAAGAAGAAGATTGATCATAAATAATGTTAAGCTTACGGGAAAACGGTTCACAAAAGAATCAAATTGTAAAAATTTACCCCTCATTCTTTCTGTACGAATGAGTTGATGCTTTATTCCCTTTTATATGGTTCTATAACTCTATCAATTTAGCCTCACTATTATTGAACTATATTTTTAGGTACATCAAACCAGCTTTGATGAATAGAGTTTAAAATTATAACATGTTGTTTTGAGGCAAGAATGTACACAAAACATACTTAATGAAATTTCGTCCTGAAAGCCTTCTAAATATAAATCTAGACTAGAGCCATTATAGGCCTAAAACCACGACAATTGTTGTTCACCAACTTATTACTGCACACATAAAATATTCACTATTTCCTACATTAATTGAGGACATCTTATTGAAACATTGAATTTCACTCAAAAGCATATTTTGTTGAAAAATGCCATACGGTCCATCGTGTACACTGATAAATTCAATGCGAATTGCGTAAGTATTGTTTGCGTCACATGACGGCATCGCATCTAATTTATACCGATTGCCTCAACTAGAACGATCTGTTATAAACAATTCAAAGAACAATCAATCGGGTAAAAATCGACGCTTACTAACCACAACTGGTCCAATCGATTTAACCATCGGTGCTCCTTCTTTATCCCGGAAAAACGAAAAAAAAAAACACAAACACAACAAAAAAAAAAGAAAGAAGTGTGAACCATCGCTTTTCCCAGTTGAATGTTCCGATTGTAATGATCTTCATTCATTTTGAATTTTTA
>KB683758.1:0-15525 GCA_000349165.1 Anopheles christyi
AGATCAGGCTAAAAGTATTGTTTCACAAGTCTGATTATTGCAACAGGATACACAAAGATAACACCACTCTAGACACCACTAGGTGTTGCTGTAGTTGACAACGTTGTTTGTAGGTGTGTGTGTGTGTGTGTGTGTGCGCGCGATTGATTATTTTGATTATAATTCTTTGATTACACAGTACTGGGTCAGTAACGCAATACTTTGAGATATATTAGTAGCCATGGTTATACTTAATGTGTCAGTTGTTCATGTCTAGACTAAATCTATCAATTCACATTCCTCCAAACATGAACAACGGGCTGGATAACACACACACACACACGCACACTTACAACACAGAACAAATTTGTTTATCGTATGGAGTAGGTGTAAGGGACAGAAAATAGTAATATATGATTCATTTCCTCTCTTTCGCTTTTTTCGTGATGCAACTTGTTATTATTACTGTGAGGGGAATGCACAACGGAAGCACCTGAAATTGTTCTAAAACAAGTGTACACAATCGAGGCACACTCTATCGAAAGCGAACTCAAGGAACAGTGCCACATGTGCACAGTATAACGTGTGGGTGTATATTATGTTGTAATGTGTGTAAAGATGTATTTGTTTCAGATTGTTTCTACTTGATCTACGGCTTGTAAAATATACTAAACTAGTACGTGGCAAAGAGATAAAGTTCATGCATTGTCTAGCAGATCCAAAACTAAAACAAACATCAACAAAACAGAGAGAATCAGAACTATGGAAACATTTCGAAAAAAAATCTCTACTACCACTACGCTTGAAAGCTACTTGCTAGTGTGCGAAGAATAATGCAACAATGGCTTACTTACCTCAACCCTTTTTTTTACACAACACCAATGCTAATAGAACCACTCTTAACAAAGGCGTACAAAGGGCAACCAAGCGCGAATATATAGCACATTAGTGCTGTATATTGAGAATACATTTAAAGGAGTTATTTTATGAATGCTAAATAGTTAATAAATGACTGAATGAAAAGTGCAGTACTTCAGAAGTGATATAAAAAATGGGGTTCTAAATATTGTCAGTAGAAAATGGGAGAGAGACTAATACTGACAAGGATCAGTGGTTGAATGGTATCACAGGTTGATATAGAGCTATTAAATTCCGTTTCAACATTGTTTTTTTTATATCTATTTCTAATTCTGTTTCAAAACCAGTACTAACAGAACACTAATTCATATCACCGAGTGTGACAGCTTCAATAAGATGTCAAATCGAACAGTATCAGTACCAGCGGAGGAAAGGCAAAGATCACACCAAAAACATGGAAATCGATAGAACACACAGACGTATACACTTACACACTCACACAAAACCTAAAAACCTAGTTACTTGTGAAACGCAACAACACATCGAAAAACGACTTAGAGATAGATAGGGAAGGAAACAATGAAAAGTTGGTAAGTCCTAGGTACCAGAGTACAGAGCTACAAAGGTGCATGGGGAAAACTTTTCAAACAAAGTACAACGATAGAAAAAATAAGTGGAGGGGTAAGGAAAATAAGACATTAATAGAGCTGAAAATATTAACTCATCTGAGACGATCAAGTAAAACGAGACAAATCAACCAATGTGCAAGGTACTAAGGGTATTTTGTTGATTAATTGCATGCATTTAGGCGTGTCATCGTACATACTTCTAAATGTATGCAATAATCTTGCTGCCTAAGCTAACATCGGCATTTTGGATTACACAGTGTTTATTGGTCACGTTTTACAAGTCTGTGGATCAATATTTTGTAGGAAGAAAAATGTATAACAGAAAAATAAAATAAACACTAATAGACAAGGGAACTGAAAAATATAACAGTGCAGTAGAAAAGTACAGAAATAGAAGGTAAGAGAAGGTACAGGGTTAGTTACGAACAAAAAAACGCAAGAAACTTGTTGTTTCACATGTTACCATCTCTAGGGGGGCATTGTGGGCATTTTGTATTTGTAAGACAGAGCGAAACAAGACATCACCTTTCTGTTCCTAGAAATGGAGAATGGAAACAGATGTCAGTGATCATTGCGTTCGATAGCGTTCAGAGACGTGTGATACAGTAAAGGTAGGATATAGGTGGGCTATGGTGAGGGGCGAGGATGTTGGATATGGGTGTATGGGTATGTATCTCGAACCTACCTGAAGGACCGCTTGCGCATCGTTGTGCGGCGTGCCAGACTGGCCAAACTACTGCCATGCAGGTCCAGTGTGCTGTCGTGACCGCTTCCCAGGCCGGCACCAAGACCACCGCCACCACCAACACCACCACCGACACCACCGACACCACCAGCACTGCCACCACTGCCGTCGCCGGTAGTACCGTTCCCGTTGGCACCGTGACCGTAGAGCAGGTGGGTCTGCGAGCTGACTCCTTCACCATTTTCTATGCTCAGCGAGCCGGTGCGCGAACCACCCGTCTTTTCCATCACGGCCATATCGAGGATCGTGCTGAACAGGGACGGTTTCTGTAC
The DNA here is from genome assembly GCA_000349165.1 of Anopheles christyi. Taxonomy (NCBI): domain Eukaryota; kingdom Metazoa; phylum Arthropoda; class Insecta; order Diptera; family Culicidae; genus Anopheles; species Anopheles christyi. The sequence continues at coordinate 2,484 of KB683758.1, forward strand.
ACCGTGGACCGTATTGACGAGCGTGGATGGCGCGAGCGGATGGAAGGGTGTGAGGGGGTGTGCATGGTGTGAAGATGCAACGGAAATTATTTGCAGTGAACGGCATTCGATGCAGTGGTGATATTTTCAGTCGAAGTTGTGGTAGAAGTAGTAGTAGTAGAAGTAGCAGTGGTAGAAGTAGTAGCAGAGGTAGCAGAGGTGGTAGTAGAAGATTTGATTCGAAGGAATGTGGTTGCACAGAGTGATGAGGTTGTTTTTTTATTCGTTTTGTTTGGACGACATGATGAGTGGTAGAATGCAAAGTGATGCACACGTGCAAGTGCGAATTAAAATGCAACCATTACAATGGAGTAAAAAAATATTGTTCAAAAATGCAATAGTGAATTGAATTCGATAAGTTGAAAAGTATGTTTTTACAATTTGAACAAAGCAATATTGAAGTAAGATGTAAAAAGGGGTCAGTTTTAGTCGTCATTTTTTCAATATTTTTTTTAGTATTTACACGTACACCGTAAATCCATAAGTTTGGAAATGGAAGGTTTAGTATAAATATATATGTTATTGTAATAGATTTGTTGAATTTAATATTATTTGTTACGGGTTTACGCGGTGTCATTAATGGGTTAAATTTAATTATCGTAGAGTTTAGTGGAAGCAGTTTGTTGCGGAAAAACAGTTTGAAGCAAAAGAAAACAAACAAACAGATAGAATTCATTTAATGGAACTGCAAATGTGTCATTTAAAATATTATGTTCATTTGAATTGGAATAAAATGTTTGAAGAAAAAATTGATTTCGATAAAAAGAGAAACGGCAAACGTAAAGTATATGGCAGCAATCTTGTGCCTGAGCCTTTAATCATAAACCGAAAAGCGTTTACCAAACAAAATATGCACATATTTCGAAGCAATTATTGTTGTTCCTATTGTTTTGTTTACTTCATGTTTTATTATTACTGTACACACAAAATCAACGAACAACGATTTCATTCGTTGATACGAACAGAACATGTTGTGTTTTTTGTCAATAATAATCTCAAACATGTTCCATTCAAAGGGTGCAAAACAATAAATAAATTTGTTTGGGTAAATTAGTTTGTACATGAAAGAAAACTAAACCTGTAACAATCTAAAATGAAACCACAAAACGTGTGTGTTTCTTTGCAAAAAAAAAGAATAAACAAGAAAAACAAACGAGAGGAAAACAACATAAAACCGGAACTGGTAAAACGGAGTACCAAACACAAGGAAACAAAATCGAATCGAATACACACTCACACACTCAGATCGTTCCCATGCATATAAAATTAAGAATTCTCTTTTAAATAACTTTATCTATTCTAGTACAGTATTGGAAAACTAGTGAAAATCTACGGCACGTTCCAAAATAGAGAAAGTGTTTAGAAGAACATGGTAACAGGTTGAGCATTAAACTGAATTATAAAAAAGAGGAGGAAATCTTACGCATCTCATTCAAATAGAAGCAATCAAACGACATGCTACAAAAGCAATAGATTTGGTGTGATTTTGTCACAACCTGCGCAGGAGAGGCTAAAACAGGGGTTTTAAACAGAAAACGCACAGGTATAAGGTGTGTATAAAGTGAGAAAGGTTTGATACAATTTACATTCTTGTTTTTTGTTTGTTTGTGTGTGCGCATGAGCTAGTGTGGTTCAGTGAGTGTGTGTTTTAAAGATGCCACATTTTCAAAAGGCCCAATTTGTCCAATCCAATTTGTGGTTTTTGTGTGAATTGTGGTTAAACAACGCTACTCAGGAGATGAAGTCACCTGGATAGGGTGTGTGGCGAACGCGCACTAAAAGGTAATGGGTACTAAATTAAACAGTGCTAACGCTACAGTTGGAGAAGGGAGATCGAGATGAGAGGTAATATTTGTTTGATTACTTAGTTTTTGAAAATTGGAATGTATCGTCCAAACATAAGTTCATCAGCGAATCAGCTTATCTATAGTGAAATTTTATCCTTGTAACAAGACCAACAACAGCTAACCCAACTAACAGAATCGCGTAACGTTATGCACCGTTACGGAATGAAACGGCGATCGAGTACATTGTGCAAGTGGAACCGTGCATAGAGAGTAAGAAATAAAGTCAATGCACATAGGTACAACAACACACACAAATTAAACGTTTGAGAGAGATATTTCAAACCACAAAACTCAACGCGACACACTGCACAGTATGGCTAACGAGTGTGGCAATTAGTAGTAGTAATAGTAGAAGTAGTAGTAGAACCCCGGTCCCAGCGATTAGGCATCGAACCAGGGTAATGGTCGACGTTCTACGCTACGGAAAGCCAATGTACAGCATTTGCTTGCTTTGCGTTACGTGGCGAGTTGAACGAAGTTTGACGGTTTTTGCTTTTGCTGTACAGGTACAAGTTTGGGTACAATCAAAACAATATGTGTGTTTGATGTAAGTGTCGGCGTCGCACCCATGACGTTAGGTGAAGGTGTATGACTACAGAAGAAGACGTGGACGTGCTTTAGTATGTATACATATTTGCTGATATCAACAACACGCTACTGAGTCGACGAACATATGGTAAGTACAACGGGTGAGCTTCAAATATAAGTATGTTCAAGTGACACCGACTCTACTAGACTCAACTTGGTTTTGTTGTTATTGCATGAATAAATATGAGAGTTGTTTGCGCTTCAAATACGGTTTAAGAAGAGAATTGTAATGTATAAACGGTGAATGATATCGTTCGGTACTGTTTTGTGGCAGTTACATTCAGCTTAGCAGCTGGTTAGCATTGTATTGATAAGGTATGAGTTGATTGAGAGCAAACTAAAACTTGCGTACAAGTACAAGAATGAAAAGAGTACAAAAAGGGGGAAAAACAGTAGAATACGACTGGAACGCTTGTGCGAACCTGTTCGAGGTACTTATCTTGCATTTACCTAGAACTTTTCCTATGCCAACTAGGCTCTTGTTCTCTCTTTCTCACGCTTTATGCTTGCAGAGCCTCAGAGACGAACGAACGGTGTACGAAGGGAGGCTGTATTCCAAAAGGGTTGCGAGCGGAACGTCACCACAAAGTACCAGCCAACAAACCCCGCAAATTGGTTTGGGGTTTAGTATTCGTGGTAAAAATCGTTCAAATGCCACTTCGTTCCACTCGTGCCTCTGGCCATAGACAAATGCACTGAACATACTATCCGAGCAATAACCATTCTGCTTCGCCCATAGATTGCATGTGTTTCGTGTGTCATGATTGTCGACTTTTTACAACTCATAGTTTTGTCATTCTATCTCTCTCTCTCTCTCATACACACACACACCTTTTCTTTCCACGCACTCTGTGTATGTTTCACTTCTGTTTAGGATCTGATGGGCTTCGTTTCTTTTGGCTTGTTTTTTTAAAATGGGCTACTGCACAGACCCCCCAAACGCGGGGCAACATGTTAGCTGTTCAGTACTTTTCGTCGGGACAACAGGGTTTAACATTCACGAAACGTATCGAAAGTGTTTTCTGTAAAATAATTGTTCAAAAGGTCATTAGGACGATAAGTAGTATCATGGTGCATTTTGGGTGAGTGAGGTGGAGTGGTAAAAGACAAGGGAACGGATAAAACATCCCTCTCATCAGTGCATAGCTGTTTCCAAACCTAAGGAGAACGTTTGAAACGTACATAACCAGGTGGGCTTATTGTAAGTATAATATTATTTTTTAATAGGAGGCTTTGCTCTAACTAAGATGGATCAATCTTATGAGCTGGCACAGGAAATGCCGGCCATATGGGTGAGTATCTCCTGTCTTGTGCTTTGTACGATTATTGGTGTTTGCTTGTGCATATTGTATACTTGACAAGTGTTTGAGCTCAAATTGTCCCTTAAGAGTATGTAATAAGCGCAAGAAAACGCCGAGATCTATGCAATTCACATGACAAAATTGGCTTTATGTGACTATGACTATCAGAAGAATGTAACTATCTCGGGCTCTAGCTTCTTACAGGAATTTTAATGCTTCATGTATGATTTCTTGCAACAACATGATATTCTACTTGATGCCATTTTTTAAATCAGTCAAACTAGCACCACTAAGTACAGCATTAAATTATTGAGCATGGAAGCATAAATGCTCTAATAGTTCGATCAAAGAGAAAAAATGATATTTTTCTAATAACAAAATAAAAAATGTTGACGTATTATTATCGTCTTACTACATGGGACATTGACGAATGGAAGAATAGCTAGCGTGTTACTATAAAATGAGGATCTAACAATGGATTATTTTTCCTAAATATGCCTTTAAATGTCACCTCCAGCGTGCTAATATGCTTTGTGTATGTGTTTGTGTGTTTTGGAATGTACTAATTTAATATAGAGTTTATTGGAGATACCCTAACACTGTGTCTAACTATTGTGTTTCTTTTTGTAATTAATCAGTTTAGTAACTTGTGCAGATATTATGTCAAATCCAATTGCTTATAGGTTTTTTCTTGATTATCGCAAATCTCTAAATTATAACAAAAATTAAAATTAAAAAAAACTCCAAACAGCCAAACGAACGCAGAAAAAAACCACTTTTGATTCGAAAACTGCTAGGTTCTTAGAAGCAATGCATAATATTTTCATGAGCATTTCATGTTTCTTTATTTATTTACAAAATCTAAACTTAAAAAAATTAACTGTTAAAAGCTACAATGGAGGTAATCAACACGCTCAGTTTCAGGCTAGTGGATCTCATTAAACCGTTAGTAAAAAAAGGGCTAGAGAAAAAAGAACCAAAGCAAAACGGAACAGTGGCTCGAAAACGAAACCAACTCGGCCCTAACTATGAAAAGATCACAAACAAAAGTAAAACAATGTAAGGAAAAATAACACGAGATTATTAAGAGAAAAATGTTTGAAAAATACCGGCTGTCTGGCCGTTGAGCTATTAATGCTTGCTTCATTTCCCTGAAAAATAGTAGCCAGGATAATAGGTTTAGGTTTTTAATCATTTGCATAGTCGTATATTGCATCGTTTGCATTGCTATGCTAGGGGTGGTGCAAGGTTATTTCATGTTTTTGATTTTATCCAACTACTTCTACTGACCACAATGATACACTACTGCCTATAATTGTACACTATAAGAAAAGGGGTGTTGTTCGGGCAGCAGGTATGAAACGCAACCAAAACTGTACTCATCCATACAAAACTCAAAAAAGATGAGCTACTTGAAACTCTTCGGTAAGAAGTAAAACCAAATATTGGATTGAACATCTCAGTTCAAGTAGTATCGGAAAAATTTCTCTAAACAGTTGGAATGGTTGGTACGAATAGAAAAGAATAAAAAATATATACTATCCAGAGAGAATAACTAAAAATAATGGATAATTCATTCAGGGTATTAGCTTTTCTATCCACAACGGTTCTTGAGGGAACAAATTGTCAAAAAGTGATAAGAAGGAGTGTTACACCAACATTTTAAACACAAAAAGAGAAGTTTAGATATTCAAATCGTTACCTAAAGCCTTATCGCGGTAAGACAATCGAATAGAAAGTAATAAAAAAAACTATAATCGACAACATAATCAATATCTACAAATCAAGATACACACAAACACATTGTACGCGGTGACGATTGGTTTCACGATACAATATTCACTGACGACACAAAACAAAAAGTGTGACAAACAGCGATGGAGAGTAACACAAAAAGGAAAACAATTGAATGCAACAAAGTATAAGAACAGAATGTGAAAAAAACATTGAACAAAGAAAACAAAGTGAATAAAACAACAAAAAACTGGGCTGATTGGTTCGGTTTCACTACTTAAAACCAGTGTGATAGACAACAATCACAAGGAAAAACCAGGAATTGTAAACTCTGTTGCTTAAATAAATTAAACATAACATTTGAGTCTGCAGCAGCAAGAGAGCAATAGACAGACATAAAGTATTATAACAAAACTATGACTTAAAATACTTTGCAACAGTGAAATAACAATAGATAACAAAAAAAAAAACGATAACACAATGTATAACAAGTAGTTTGCACATACACATACTTTTAAACAAAGAAAAATTATAAAGAAAGGTGTGAATAGACAAACGAGTTGAAAAGACAATTATTTCAGCTGTTCAGAGCACGGGCATATTTTAAATTTACTTAACAACCAAAATCACAAAAAAAAAATGATGATCGTATACAAGACAAGATTTTGTTTCCCAATTGACGCGATAGTAATGTGTTGGTTTGTCAAAGAAAAGTATCACACCGCTCACAGAAGAAACTTATTAAAGGCCAATAGATTCATTAAATAACTGCCAATAGTCTCACTATTCAAGGTCTTTCGTTAAAGAAGAAGTGACTGGAACACGGGTAATTCTTTCACGCCAGTACCAGTGGGCAAGGAATATAAATAAAATAAAACCAAACCAAGGAAAGGACACCTTGTGTGGGTGTGTGGGTAGTAGAAAGTCACTATTCAAACGTGATGGAAAAAGTTATTGCTTTTCACTGCTTATCGCTCGAACCATTGAACACTTACCGGCAAATCCGATTCAACCTGGCCAAACTTGGTGTTGCGCCAAGACTCCAAAATCAGCAGTCCGGCATAAATCTTTCCAACGGTAAGCTTGCCCGAATTCAGCTCCTCATTCAGTGGTACGAGCAGATCGAGCATCTTCTTCGCCTGCAGCGGCCAGATGTGGCTGATTGTGTGCCGCAGTTCCGCGTCGGCTTGATCCATCTCTTCGGCTGCAGGAAATGGAATGGAATGAAATATGCTTCAACTTGGAAGAGTTACATGCCACTTACCAGTTCTCATCTTGATGTTGAGGTTCTCGCGTATCAACGCAAACAGTGTCGTGGTAAAGGCGACCTTTCCCTCTGCATCGAGCGGCATGTTCATGCGTATGAGCTTTTTGTAGGCGAGTCGGTTGGGACATTTGTTACCAAATCCCAAGGGAGGATCCATGTTCTTTAACATATCATACATTTCAGTGTAGTGAATTTTACCCCTGCAAAACAAAACGATAAGAAATAGTAACAATCAGCGTGGTATGGCGCAATAAATTCGCCCTCAAGAATGCAATGCACAGCGCTAAATATTAAAAATAACTTCATTCAAAGACTTGCCTTCACGACTACACAAATCAATACTTACGTAGCATTAGGATCGTATTCTGCCCATATCCGAACGAACTCGTCCAGATGATGTGCGCCAAGAATACTCGAATCACGCGTTAGATAGTCAAAGTTGTCCATAATGACGGCAACGAACAGATTCAACATCTGCAAAGCCATATAGTTAACGTCGAAATTCGTTTGATCATCATCAAACCGCTACCCAAAACAAAAACCCATACTTACAAGAAACGAACAGAAGAAGATGAACGACACGAAATATGCGTAGGCCAGTGTTGAACCGCACGTTTCGTTCGGTTTGTTAGCTCTCGGGTCACACGGTCTCCCTTTGAGACATGCCAGCATAATGTTCGGCCACGACTCGCCCGTAGCACATCTGAGCATGCAGTATACATATGCAGCAGGGAAATTGTGAGCGCAGTGTCCGAAGATGAACAGGCGGAGGGAGTAAAAAAAAAACACATAGAGAGAAACGAAGAGAATGATACGATTAGCACCAGCGGGATTGAATGAAACGCACGAGTCGGACGGAGTAAAGGCTTCTAGCGCAAATGGGAAATATATTTATTATAGTTTGCCTAAAGACTATAAGAAATGGTAAAGGGCATATCTAGCGGACTTAAAAATAGTAGCTTGAACAAGAAAAGGTGACAATCTGTTTATGGATACGGTTGTTAGGATTATCGGGCTGTGTGTATGTTGTGAGTGTGTTTGGTGGAGTGATGGTTTGAGTAAAAGATGGCGTATGGGGTTATTATAAACAGTACTAGCATTAAACGAAAAGCGGAAGTATTTGGCGAAAGGTTGATAATTTATACAACTGTGGAACTTGCGTCGGAAATTAAGAGAGAAGAAGTAAAATGTCTTGGTAAAGAGGAAGAATGCGTTATACTCTTGTAAGTAGCATTCAAGTACAACGAATCCTCCAACTGCGTACAATAAAAATTCAATTTGTAAATAATGTTACATTACGTTAGGTTAGATTTTTTTAATTGAAACTAATAGGCTTGAAACTAACTTGAGCAGGATTAAAAAATTGTAACAAGAATGCGTAATCTAACGAAATCACTCCTAATTAGTATTGCATTCTCGTATGTATGGAAGTAACAAAACTCGTAACAATTCTACAACACTATGGGCAAGCATTCCAGCAAATATGAAAACAAAAACTCTATATCCTATTTTTTTAATCTAAAATGTAGCTAATAAAATGTAATTACGTAAAACCAAAGCAATCAGCAAGTTCTGGAAACAAAAGTGCTCTAGCGTAATATGCAGCAAGTAGAATAATGGATGTGAAATTACGAACAAATGGTGTAGTAAAAGAGTTAAACCATAAGCTAGAGAAAAAAATAAATAGGAAATTGTAACCGAAAAACAGAGCAAACAAAACAAGTCTATTAGAACTTTGCTATCAGACTGTACATTAAGTTTACACTCGAATCCTTCACGCTGAGGGTAGGCTAGTTACACCAGCAGTAAACAATTCCTATTTATTCTGAACCGTGTTTGGTGACACTTCATTTCGTACTACAGAGTACCTAGCACTAGAAACAAATAAATGCGATTAATAGTGTGAAACGTAACTGAAAGATATTTAAAAAAACTAGTTGTTTTTATTTTGAAATTGTCTGTCCTACGAAAAACCAAACATACTTAAGTTTGAACACTTCTTATTCTATTTATGGTTGTTCGATACTATAACTATTCAGTTTGATATGTTTAAACAATTTCGATTTTTTTTGCGGCATCATGAGTTAAATTTGATGCCCTGTTGAAAAGATCAGGGAAAAGGCTTCTAGCTAGTCATATTAGAAGGATGAAGTGCTTCTTTGTTGGCGATGTCAACACACCAGAAGTACCGAATCCGAACTGTGAATTGTGATGGTGAAGTCTACTTGTGCGTTTCGACGTTACAAAATGTTTCACGGTCAAAGCTGTTATATACTATTTTCGATGCTAAAATATTGATGAAAGTTTTGCTAATTTTGGTTTTGTTAAGGTAGATCTTCAAAAGATAGTTGGTGTGTTAGTACTATTGACATTTAGTAGTAGTGATAGTGACAGTGTTAGTAGAAGAAAATACAGTAGTAGTTGTAGTAGTAGTTAGTAGTAAGAAGATCGTTGTATGTTTTTCATAGAGGTAACAGTTGAAGTAATGGTAAACGTCATAGTTAAATTGTAGTACATGAAGTCTTACGCTAGTGTGAACACTTGATATGCAGCAGCATCGGTCACCTACCTGAACAATAGCATCAGCCCTTGGACAAATGAGCGGAAGTTGTTGTGTCTAGTAATAGATGATTCAGGATCTAGCTCAATATTCCCAAATACCTAAGTTCAGGCGGAAATGGTTGTATAGTTTTTTTTTTATCTTTTTAACTTGGCTTCTTTTGTACGCGCATTGAACAAATGCAACTACACATTGGAGCGTGCAAATTGCGGCATTCCAATTCGCGCACAATTTCCACGCATTCAAGGAGTTGAATCAACAAAACAGTATTTACAGCAAGAAATTTAACTTAATGGTTCAAATGATACAATTTTACGGCACAAAATGAACATAAAAAAATTATATTGAACAAATAATATTAAAAAAAACAAGCATCGTTTAAAATTGAGGGGTCAATATGGTCACTCTAACTCTAGTAACTTGTTTCACTATTCATAACACAACGCGGCTATTTTGTATATTTGTGAACTATCTGCTAAACTATAAAAGGCTATCAACTACACTAAAATAACACGCTAGTTTTGCACTTGAACTTGACTAGAGAAATGGTTCACAATGCAAACAAATAAATATGTTCAACATGCCCAGTAACGTAAGTAACAGAAGTTTAGAAAAAAGTATTGAAATTCAATTTAGATTTCTAGCAATCAACCAAAATAATCTTCATGGCATGTCGTAAGTCAATTTCGGTACCTAAACTTCAATACTTTTTTTAACGCATGGTTTTTGGTTGTATTTGCAAGTAGCAGAAATTTAACACATGGAATAAAGGTAACGGAAAACTTATTGATAACTGGGAACTCACTTACTGCTTTAGCACGTTTAGCACGTTGGTAATTAGGGAAACATTACTGAACCACAGACCGTACTTAAACTGTACACAACAAATTTAATGCGAGCTATATATGGTTATGCAGTCGCCATAATCTAAACGACTATCGAAACACAAACACACATGTACAGATACGTCAAAAAAGAAACATTTACAAACAAGAAGATGGAGGATGTACAACCAACGTGATCAACAAGTGTGTAGCAGCCATCTTGCCTCGATTGGTGAGCGTTGCAACTATATAAAGGGAGTTGTTAAGGAAGCTGTTAAGGACGTTTGTGTGTGTGTTTAGTTGGCCTTTGTTCCTGAATCAGACATTTTCAGTGCCAATTTTTTAAAGGAGCTTTTATAAAGATAGCATTCAGCATAGGTTACCGCTGATGTATCAACCGGATGCTAACGTAAATTATCACTACAGGCTACAGGGCAGTGTGTGTTTGTTTCTGTGTCTGATCGGTCGGTGGTAGATGGACTGTGGGTGCGGGTATATAGGTTATTACCGAAAAAGCAGCAGTAGAGCTCCGAAAAACGTTTGAAAATTATTGTGCCGATTCAGAGCCGTGTCGGGATCGAACTTCATATTGCCAAAAACCTGCCGCAGACCGCCCGACCCGGTTTTGGACAGGGTAGTAGTTTTAGTTTTTGGCCGACGGACGATAATAGGCATGTATGGATGGCGATTCATTTGTTGCGTGTCAGCCGAGATATTCCGTCGACAAAAGGATGGCGATCAAACGGTGTTTATCGATGCAATCAGGATGTAAGTTGAGTCATAAATATAAACGTGTTTTTGCAATTGAGTATGATAGGAACGTAGAAAATAAAAACAATTTCGAAGGGAGAAGCAGGAGTGAAATAAGGAACGTCCTATCTGCTAAACCATCTGCAGTGTACAGCAGCATTTATCTCAGAAGATGAAAGTTAGCACTATCAATGAACAACATAATAAAATGGCTATATTATTTGTTTCTCTGCCATATTGCACAATTGCTTAAGAGTGTGCCGATGAAAATGTGTTATAATCTGAACTATTTCAAACGACAAAGATGATAAAAATCTTGATGTGTGCTATGCTAATGCATCTGTGACTAATTTAAACGTTGTTTAGTTAATTAAGAATGAAGTAGTAAGATTCAAAACTGTGAAAGCACTAAGCACCTTCCACTTGCCTTAAGAACCATTTAAATTGAACTGTGAACCTATTTTTTTCTATTCTAAAGAAACTGGAAAGAAGAAAAGCCCAGAGCACAAACGTTCTAACCACTATACGGACCCATCCTGTTTGCAGTTGATAAGTAATTGAAAGTTTGAATTGCATACATAAATGAAGAATAAATAACAAAAACTTCTTAAAGTAAAAACAATAATCTAAACGTTCTGTTTGAACCAATTGCGTATAAGGAAACGAAACCATAAATTGGTGTACCAAAAATGTTTGTAAGGTGAAAACTAAAAATAATATTTTAAAAAAACTTTTAAAACGAAAGTAACTGAACGCAAAAAGAAATCGTTGAGATTATTGAGCGAATTAATAGAAAAAACTGGGAAAATACCTGCATGCCAATAATTGCGTAGATAAAAAATAGCATGGCAATCAGCAAACAGACATATGGCAGTGCTTTGAATGATTGAACAAATGTCCAAAGTAATATACGTATTGTATAACCTTGTCGCAGTAGTTTGATTAATCGTGCAGCACGAAACAGTCTTAGGAATCCAACGTTGAAGGAATTTTCCTACAGTGGTTTGAAAGGAAAAGGAAGAAAGAAAACAAGAGCATATTAAAAATCGTAAGAAAAGAGAACGTTTATTAATTAATTAAGAAGTGAAGGATTGTTTTGAGCTGTTTGTACAAAACTACCTGTATGGTAAATCAAAACACATCAAAGACAGAGAAGAATACGGGATAGCACATTACTTACCCCTAATTCTAGAACTAAAGCGTCGATAATACTTCCAATAACTGTTATAAAATCGAATATGTTCCAAGGGTCCTTGAAAAAATTCTGCTCCATAGGGGAAAAGGTTTAGCATGTGCGTTTTGGTTTTATTTAGTACAATTGTTTTTTTTGTTTTTTTTTTCGAGTTTTGAAGAAAGGAAGAAGAAAAAAACAGACAAGAAAGTCAGTACATGGGAAAAAGTTCAAAATAAATTCAAAATAAACTGCGTTCATGAGCTAGATGGATGATATTATAGAATTGTTGGAAGATGGAAATGATGGTTGATGGAAATGGAAAACAAAATGAGAAAATAGAAACATGTTCATTCGTCTAGTGATAGCTTTTATGATGGCTACATTGTCTACGTAAAAAACGTAAAAATGATATACATTGTTCGACATGGTAGAAAGTAATTGAGAAAATAGAAACAAGCAAAGAATGCAAACCCCTAAAACCAAACAGAGAGTTGATATTAAACAATGAAATCAATCAAGTAGCGACTGTATACAGTACGAGAAAAGAAAAGAAAACCCAACAAGGCTTCGTTGAATGAGCTTTGTGTCTAAACTAAAACCTAATCCATCCGTTTCTGACGGATCTAGTCGACGAGCTAACATACCAGGAACAATAGAAAATTTGATAGATAAATAAAGAACAAACTCATAGGAAATGTTATTGAAAGATGAAAATTGAAAATTTGTTTTTTTTTGTAATCCTATGCACATCAATTGATAATTTCATCGTTTACACTACCAAAAAAAAAAAAAAACTAACAATACATGAGAGTGAGGATAAAACGAGAAAGCGAATAACAACAAAAAAACTAATTAAAATAGTTTGTCGTATCCCATGAAAGGGTACTATGAGCAAATCGATGAGCTACGAGCAACAGCGTTCCGAGGTGGAATAAAATCAAAAGCTAAATCTTAATCA
>KB683769.1:0-15507 GCA_000349165.1 Anopheles christyi
CCCCCCCCCCCCGACCCTATCTCGTCGGGAAAGGAGCCGACTCGGGTGTGTTGGGATGCTGGCAAGAAGTGTACAACTCTTTCGATGTACTGTCAACTCGCTAGGTGAAGCTACTAGGGGACGCAGTGGCTCAATTGAAATCGAAATTTTTGCACCGACTAGGCATGATATGGTTAGACTGGATGGGAAGATGAAGAGAAATGTTTGTACGATGGTAAAGCGAGATGGTTAATCGTTTGATGTGAACATGCTGAATGAAACATGCGTGGTTGTGTTTTGTGAAACTAAGAGCAATGACTGACTTGCCAAAACAAATTGTAATACTATTCAACACGTCCTACAAAGGACCCAGAGACCTCCCTTGCTAAGAGAACTTTTATTGATTCTGAACGCAAAATGACTCCCACGACAGCGCTTCCTTTCATAATGATAACTAAAAGCAAGAAACAACACGAGAAAAAAGGGCCCTCCCTGCGTTGGCACGATTGATAAGAATTGTAAAACGGCCACGGTACCTCATTAGCATAATTTGATCGTAATCCGCAAAACAGCATCGGGTGATTTTTACACTTTCCACCCCTTTCCACCGTTTTCCTCCGGTAACAATCCTGTCACAAACCGTTTGAGCAAATTGATAAAACCCTCGTAAATCACGAGCTCTGGCACGGCAAAAGGCTCCGGTTGATAAGAATCGTTTACGACCCCGTGGCTCGACGGTTCGAAATAGAGAAGGCAATCGCCCTTTCGCAACGGGCCGCAGTGGAACGATCGACAAGCAGCAGGTTATGTAGATTTCTGCCACACACCCTGACTGAATGAATCGGATGGCGGGGGAGAAAATTCTCACCATGCAATCTTTTCGCGAGCTGAAAGTGAATCACTAGAACGTGACGAACGAGTCACAGTGAAGTTAAACACAATCAAAGTATAACCACTTGGATTGCTCCTTCACCTTGCACTTTCCACTCACAGACACACACATAGAAAAACACCAAACCACCAAACTCACCTTAAATGGGATCATTTTACGCTACTCAAAAATCACTTTGAAGCTACCGAAAAATGTAAATGGTTCACCGGGTGGGGGGAGAGGGGAAAGATGGGTTTGGTGTATCTAAGAGCCACGCGAAAGCACGCGAAAAGCACGCGTAACAGAAGCGACGTCTCCGCTCGCGCTCGCTACGTATGTACGTCATAATTTATTATGCTAATTTCTACCGAATACAAATGACTGCTCTTTTATCAACTGGTGCTTATCTGCGCGCAGTTAATTCTTCTTTCCGCCTGTTGGTAAACGGTGACACGTTAATGGTTTGGGGAAGCGCCGCGGTGTTCCTCTTCTATTGTTCGTCGTGCGGCCGTAGAATGTTTTCCGCTACAAATTGCACCCACTTTTTCTCGTGTCTTTCTCTTTGGTGCAATCAGTGCGTTTCTCTGTTCGATTCGTCGGGGGTGGCAGTAGTTTGTTTTTTTTATATGTCTTTCTTTTGTCTTGTCTTTCTTCTTAAACGGTTTTACTTCTTTTTTGTTCACTGTTATTCATTTATTAAAATAAAAAAAAGTTATCCTTACTTGTACATGTTCATTGGCTGTATTATTTATCTTATTACTTTTGTTGTTGAATTATGTGTTGTATTTAAAAACTCCTATTGAACGTATTTTTTACAATATTAATACCAAACGTTTATAGTTCAAATGTAACCTTCGATGAGTTTATTTTCTTGCAATGCATTATTACAAATCCTCGGCTCTTTTAACAACTTTTTACTTACTTGCTTATCCGGCACTCATTTTTTACATAAATTCTAAATATTGAATAACATAAACGATGTCCTTTTTGTTGTTCTTTCCCTGTCTGTATTTGTCATGTACATGTAATCGTACAAATTCCTTGTTCTATTTAAACAATTACGACCCGACAGTCCCAAAAGGCACACAAAAATATGCAAAACACTTGACTTCTAATGCTCACGCTCGACAGAAACTGTTCCAAAATTAAACATTTACATTTCTCCGACAGAAACAACCTTTTTGTAGGAAGGCACTAAAAACGGCAACATTTCAGCCATACCAAGCAAACAAACACAACTCCCACCATTCTTCTAAGGATAAAATTCTTACGCGGAGAAGTTTTTCCACACCATCGACGCGCCGGGCTAGGGCAAAGTTTTCCCGAGCGAAATTGAGAGATCGCTATCGTTTGGCGGGTATCGCGCGCATCACCGCAAACGTTCACCCTGGTGGAAATTTAATTTGTAATCAACTCCTCAAATGATGCCGAACTGGTGGAAAATGAAATCACTGTCGTCGGCGGTTGTCTTCTCCGCGTTGTGCGCGAGGAAAAGTCCTTGTTTGTCGCCCGATGGGAGCCTCCTGGGAGTGTATTTCTCCCAGCAGCAGCAGCAGCAGCAGAAGCAGCAGCAAACAGTAGGAAGAACTCATTACGGTTATATGATTATGGCAACAATAAAAGCGGCATCATATTTTCCGCGGCCAGCCCCAAAACTTGCTCTTTTGGGGTTATTGTTTTCCAGTGCGGGGGCTTTTTCGCCGTCACCCCGACACAAGGGAAATGAGCAATTTCCGAGTGTCTCTGCTGTCTGTGGACTAGCAAGAAGCGCGCTTAACTGTAGGCTGCTCGAAAACAAAACACAACAGAATCCTCCATCGGCTGTTTGCGTCGGCTGTAAAGCCATTAGGATTGTTGCTGACCGTACATTTCCAATGAGTTTTAAGAGGAAAATTGCTTTATGACACCGCGAAATGGGTACACGATTGCTGGGGGGAGGAGTGTGGTGGTTCTTGAATTTCACTGCCCGATTACAATCGCTCACGGATTGTGATGGTTCGAGATGATAGATGGAATGAGTTTTGCGTTTGTTGAGTTTTTTGTTTGTCGCGTCTTTGTCATTAGAGCAGCTTTATAATTACTACATCGGGGTTAAGCAGTTATTTGAAATGTGTTTCCATTAACAATTTTATCTTCCTTTTTGGAAATAGAACAATGAAATTGAGCGGTTAGAAAAGCGAAAAAAGGGATCATTAAGCAATGTTGTGGTAAGAAAGTTGAAGAACAATTGGCGGTCGATAATATATTCTCCTTGAAACAGTATGAAAGCTGACCGTTTTTGGTTACACTATTCTCTTATATTTGTATTGGATACAAGGTGAAAACATGCACAAATGGCTTCTCAATCTTTACTTATTGCACATACATGGTTTATATGGGTGTACATGGTTTTAAATTGTATTTACATTTTTTAAAGTAGTTTTCCTCTTTCTTATAACTTTATGTCTCTTAGTGATATATTGGATATTGAAACATAAAAGAAATATGGAACAGGCATAAATAAATCTAGATAGATGTAATGTAAAAGTAATGTTTTGATTTAGAAAAAATAACAAATCCCGTAGAAATGTTCTAAAATGTGTGAAATAAACTTTAAATGCATCATTCCTAATGGTTTTACAGTGACACTCGGAATTGGTTCAGAGCATTGGCCAATTCCCACAGGAAAAATCATCCCTTTTCCCTTACCCTTATATCTGCCATTTAATTCCTACTGCTGCACCGCCATATGGGAACTTTTGCCATCCTGTCCACGGTCCTGCTCCGATCCAATCTTGACAATAATTATTAACTTCAATCTCATATTGTCGGATTAACGCGGTGCAATCAGCAGAAGAATATTATTTATATTTTTAGCAACCAAGCCAGTAGATGTGAAGAAAGGGGGAAAAGGGTCGGTTGCCTGCTCGCAAGCCAAGAAACATTGCGGAGCCACAATCCTTGCACGGTCTTCTGCCATCGTAGCAGAGCTAGAAGTTAAAAATCGGCTTTACTTGATTGCCGTCTGAAGGGATGTGCCGGCTGTACCATTTCGTTTATGTCCACACGGACCGAAACCATACTGCCATGTCCTGTGTGAAATCCCGACTGGTGGGGGGTCACATCGTTGCCGCCGGTGGATGAAAGGATGATAAATTTTATTGGCCTAATTTGGTGTACCCGGTGTACGGGGCAACACTGAAGCATTGCACTGTCCTTTGATCCCTCCATCACGTGGCGTATAGTTTGGTTGATGGTGGACATAGTTATTGTCGCTATCATCAGCTCGCCACCCTTAAGCCGTCGGGCGAATAGGGAACCCAGTATTCTACGAGTCTGCGAGCGGGAAAAGCGGAATCCCATAACATTGTCAACAAGCGATGCAAATCGGCTTATATTCCTTTTTCCTGTTATGGTGATTATGGTTTTTTGTTGTTGTAGCCCGAAAATCCTGCACGATTTATGGTAGTATCTAGGGGTTACAGTTACCAGCGAAGGTATGCACACATTTGATAGTGCAAAGGACCAATCAAGTTGATGAGGATGGTTCAAGCTACAGTTGAAGGGAGGGATCGGTGTTTTTTTTTTTCTATTTGTACATAACGAACCAATAATCATCCTTCGATAAGGTGTAAGGTGTTCGATGTTGTCCCCTTTACAAACTCATCAACAGTCTTCCGAAATCGGACAGGGCTTATACCCTTAGTCGTTTTATTGTGCTTTGTTTCCTTGTCCCTGGACCAAAAGAGTTATGCACTGTTGCTTTGAAAATTCACCCAACAGATTCTGGGACGGAATTCGATAACCCTTAATGTACCGTCTCTCAATGGCAAGGACTGAGTATCTGCGTTGTGAGGTTAAATAAGACACAAGAGCCTTCATAACAACTATACCGATGTAGGTGTATATGCCAATAAAGCGTAGAAAACTGCAACTTTATGTTGATAAAATACACCAGAATGCAATAGATAGTTTGCACATTTTCTTTACCGAGTTATTCGACTTTTTTACTGCCTAAAACACCTACGATTCTTTACAAACACTTCTCATACCTACTTCGTAGATCGAAAGCAGCCAATGATTTCGCCTTCTTACACGCACATTGTCTTGTCTGTATCCGTCACCCAATTCAATAATCGCAAGTGAGTTAAGGGTCAATCACTTTTCATGTTCTCTTTTTTTTTTTCAAACTTTTACTTAGAAATATGACTCAATTTCATCTGAACTTTTGCCACTGTAGGACGAGTCGACAGAAAAATAAATTGCACATCAATAAGCAAGCAGAAAAGAATCACTTCTACTGACTGCTTGGTGTGTAAGCAGTCCCTCCCTGTAAAGCGATCATCTTTATTACCAGTCTTTTCCCCCCTTCCAACGTACATCGGACAACTTCCACGATTGGTCAAACAGGAAATAGGGTGACTAAAGATTCTTAGCTGTTTTGTTATCCTTTCCCAGGGGTAGGTGTGAAATACAAAGTGCTGCACGGATGAGGGATATCATAAAAAAATAATAAATATTGAATTACTGCTAGCTGACCTAGCACCCGGGCAAAAGAGAACAGCAGTTATAAACGCATTTTGCAACGCGTACTAGATTCAATTTCGGTAATTTCGTAAAGTTTGCCCAACACTTTGCTGCGCTCACTTTGATTCCGAATCCGGAACACCCTTCGATTCCGTGGGAAGGGAAAGGAGATTTTTTTTTAGGATTTGAAAACTGTTTTGTTTGTATGTGATGTGCTATATTGAAGGAGGATTATAGGCAATTTCAGTGTTGAGTGACTCCTCATACAAAAAAACAGCCTACAGTGCAGCTTTATATGGCGATAGCATATCACGTACACCGCTATATCATTAAACTGTCGGAAAATCCACTTACCGCGGCTTTAGACTGGGAAATCACACCACTCCAGCAGGAAACTTTTCACCAAAGCCGTGCTCACTGTTATCGTATCACGACAGTACAACACCACACACCACCGGCCGCACATAATTACCTATCTCACGACTAAACACAACACCATTGGCCCGTCCGAAACTGACTGCTTGCTGACACACGGTCACGGACAACCGACGCACTGCGAATCTCTAACTTCAACGCCTGCTAGATAAGCGATCAGAAGTGGTAATAGTAGTAGTAGCAGTAGTAGCAGTAGTAGTAACAGAATCTCACCTGAGATGAGCTGTAAACTGATTCATCACGGTGTCTGCGCTTTGCTGACGTGATTCATATCCAGATGCGGCAGTGTAGTAAACTAACACCAGTTCTTATCTGCTGACCGTTTGTCTAGGGTAGGTCGAGGTGCGAAAAAGATTTACGCCTGCAGCAGCTTCCTTTTTCTTCCTCCAGCCGTGCTGGTACTACCACTTCACTGGATGGTGGGCAGGTGCAACTTAGTAACTCGAGCGATCACTGCAGTACGTAATTGATCGATAGCACTTTCGGACACGCACGTCGAAACGTCATGTGTTTGAGAGACTAATTAAATCTAGCATAAATGTCAGTAAAACAATAACGATTTAAGATTTTTTAGTGAGGTTAGGAACTTAACCGATAATTGACTGACTGTCTGTCTGTCTGATAATTGAAAGAAATATTCTGAAGAGTAACTAAATTTGCTTCTTCTTTTTTTTGAGACAAATTTATTAAACTTCAATATCATATACATCCACGTCAATCAATATATTATATAAAATACATATATTCTGTTCAACTAAGCTAAAACGGTACAAATTGTGATGGAATGTTATAGGTTACGTCATAAATATTTGCATTCGCTTCCATTCTCTTTTTTTTTTTGTTGGCTACCCTGCGGCCATCATCCATCTCTACTTAGTTCATCTTTCAATTGTTCAACAAATACCTTAACTCATTTCCTTTCACTCTTTATAAATTCTTGGCGTTATCTTCCAGCGAACCTTTTCCAGCTCTAAGTGAGTGTGACATAATCGGGTATGATTAGATAACAGAATCATGGAAGATGGAACCATGCTATCAGTATGCTAGAGTATAATTATGTGGTTACATGGAAATTCACTTGGCTCTCCGATTAAATAGGCTGCGATGATCGTACGATGATCGTCGTTGGTGTTGTTCTTGGATTTTTGTTTTCGCTTTACAACAAACTAATGGTTAACCCATTTAAGTACTTCCTTAAAATAAGCTCAATACTCGAATTTGTGTAGAACGAAAGCGATTCTCGGTAATACTTTACAACGTTTCGCAAAGAATGGAATGTGATTTCCAAAAATACTTTCAGTCTAAAATGTTGGAAAAGAAAAAAAATACACTATCTGGACAAGGGCTACCTACTTTTTCGACACAATTAAAAATACCACGGAGTTTCGGAATGCGGTAGATTGAGACCTCAGAAAGGTCAAGAGGCAAGAGACAAATTCTTATCCTGGGGAAACAACTGATCTTCCGCTATCATATCCCAACGTAATCGTTTTCTTGATGGTCTACTTTCTGCTGATTGCACGATCGAATGCACCGAGAATGTAACAGTTGTTTTGTTGTTTTCGTGCAAATCCGGTGACTCGTTTGCTTACTATTAGTGTGCAAGTGACTATAGAAACCCCCCTCAGTATTCTATCTAGAATCGCTAGAAGTGATGATGGTTTTTGTTCTAGTAATTACGGCGAATGATGTGAATTTAAACTGACTCTTCTGAATCCTTGCATTATCCTTTCCAACCAGCATGGTAGGACAGCCGAATATGGAAACATATTACTACACACAGACACGACATACAGCTACTCTGTTCTAATCACTCTGATTCAGCTAATATCCCTTTGCTGTTCCAGTGGCTTCTGCCGATCACCAAGATCACCCAAACAGATGCATTGGAATTCAGATTCATCTGAGCTCGAAGGATCGATTACGTTCAGCAACGTATACTTGGGTCTCATTTGAATCGCTCTTTGTTCCATTCTCCGTTCGACATTGCTTGTTTCTCTAGCTTGTTTTTCTAACACAACATTCACTTGTATTCTAGTTGCAGTGTTCGCATGTATCGCTGTTGCTAGAGTTTGCTATCCATCATCTGCTCTTCCACGTGTGTGTGTTTCGCTATGATCTGCTACTAATATAGTTTTTCTTATTTGTTTTAGCTTTGTTCTTCTTCCATTTCCTTAGTGTTTCAATTTTCTTCCGTCATCATCATTCTCCGTTATCGCATGTGTTTTCTCTTTAAAACGTTGTGTTTCGTATCCTTATATTTTTGTTCTTCGTTTTTTTTTTGTTTCATCCAATTAACGTCATAAGTCAGAAATCAATAATCCACCGTTGGCTTTTCTGTTCTGTTGGTAATCTTTTGCTTGCGTGAAGATCTCGCGAGAACGAGCGAGAAGAAGATTGTTAGAGTTCGTTGGGGAAAGTAAGAAAACCATTATCCACAGTGAATGGGCATTATTTTTTTTCTAATTGAAGAAGAAACCGATAAACTCTAAATACCTCAAGCACAAGCAGACGCAAACGCTTGAAGCTTAATTTTTTTGTCGCGAAAACACGAATAAAGTATAAAGAGAACAATGTACATCAAAATCAATTCCAGTAATGAAAAGTGAGTGAGTGAGGTGAGTATGCATTTGAGATTTCAATAAACAACATAAACAGTAGGTGAAAAAGGTGAAATATTCGACACTCTACACACTCTAGTTCGCTTTTCATTATGGGTGCATTACGTGAAATGTCATAGCGAGTGAGTATATTTATGTTTTATCTTATTTTGTTTTCAGAAAGGTGCATTTTAGTAAGTGTAGGTGAGCATAGTTGAATTTGAATGAGTGCAACCAACCAAAACCGAAATTGCTTACAAAATTTGTTCGTTATTTAAACAATCAATTGTATACTTATTGCACTAAACCAAACCGAACCATACACAATATTATACTAGTAGAACAATTGAACTAACTAATACGCAAACGCACCACTTGTTTCGTGTCTTTTGCTACAGAGTGATTAACTAATGATTTAACTCTTAAACTCCAACGTAAACGAAATACCTCACAAACAATGCAACTATAAAGGTGTTTATCGATTATTTTGTTTTGTGTAGGAAAACATGAACAGCATAACGTGCAACGACAATAACATGCACGATAGAGAAAATTTGTGTTTGTGTGTGTATCAAGTGCAAGATGTGCGCAATATGTAATGTTTGCAATTTTCTCCTGTGCTTTCTTGTGCAGAAAGGAAGGCTTTGCAACGATGTTTGCAATTCATTGTGTGAGTGAGAAGGTGAGATGCAGTATGTTGCTTACATGGCGTCCCTGTCTTGACTGAACATTCTTCTATACTAATTGTATTGATTATTACTTTGAATTGTGTCTGTGTGTTTTGCCTTTTTCATTCTTCTACGAAACAACTCCGGTCGAAATACAGGATTAACATCGAGGTGCAATGTGCAATGGTTGGGCTTATTAGGGACATAATAAGGACGAAGGATGCGTTTCGTGCATTTTTGTTTTGTTTAATGAGAATGAACCTATTGTGATTAGAAAAAAGGAGCAGTAAAATGGATGTAATAAAACAGAGAGCTACTTTAAGAATAAACAGGAAACAAATATGATTAATGGAAGACAGAATAAAAGTATCCAAAGGATCGCTCCATTTAGTCATTCACAAAACGAAGCTCGTCAAAACAAACAATTATTCTTGATTCCAAGGCTAAGCGCATACAAGGACTGTGGTAAGAAAAAGGCTCGCGGAAAAAACGGGATTTTGGGTAATGGTGGTCAAGCGGTCTTGCTTCGTTCGCTTTTGCCTTGCGTTACCTCCCTGCTCCTTGCGGAATGGGTCGTTGGTGGTGGTGTTTGCAGTTGCGGCGGTATTGGTGGTGGTGTTCTTGTTGCTGGGAAGGTGAACAGTGTTGAACCGATTGGCGAACTACACCTCAAACCGTTCGCCATTGGTCGCACCGTCAATCAACTCAAGCAGGGCGTCCAGGCGGAGGTACAGCTCCGAAAAGCGCTCATATTCATTTCTGCTTATGACTAAACATCCTCATTCCATTATTATATCCGGCTTGGCAAGGGACAGCATCTTACCACTGCCGGAACCCATACCATTGCTCTCTGCCACACTTTTCTCATCGAATGCCGCCGATGCGACAAGAGAAGAATCTTGCATGGGCAGTGGTTTAGCAACACCGATTCGTACCACACCCTTCGGTGCACCTTTGAGCGCCTGTACAGCTTGGTCTAGGGAGGCATTTTCGAGGATTGTATCGTTCACAAACAGAAGCCGATCTCCGGGGATGAGACGACCGTCGAGCTGTGCCACACCACCCGGTACAAGCGAGCGGATTACGATCAGGGTATCGTTCGGATCGAGCGGATCCTGATAGTCGAGTATGGAAAAGCCAAGTCCGCGCTCCCCTTTGATCAGTTCAATGATCTGTGGCTCCGAGCTCCACATTGCTAGCCCCGTCAGCGGCTCAAGACTGCGGGATTTGATCTTGGAAAAACCATCCCCAACACCGACACCACCAGCGCCACCGCCAATTCCGGTTCCGTTTGTGGTAGCCAAACTACCGTCCGATTTAGCCTTAACCAGACGTTCCGAGGGGGTTAAACTACCGTGCAGCTGTTGGTGATGATGCTGCGTGTTGCGTTTCACCGCATCAGCCTCTAGTGAGCTGATTAGCTGCTCCTCGGTAAATCGCAAAAGATCGGGATCACCTCGTGCACACACCATACAAACGTCCTGGGGGAGCTCCTTCAAGATCGATACCACCTTGAGGTGATTCATACCTAGAAGCCGTTGTCCATTCACCTCTGAAAATGCGTAAAATGGGAGTTTATGCTGTTTGAACCGAGGATCTTTGTGATTTGCGTTTCCGTGTCACTTACCAAGCAACTCATCCCCGGAATGTAACAGTCCATTTTGTCCTACCGGCCCTTCCGGTAGAATCGAACGAATGTAGTGATGCGGACGGACCTCCTTGCCACCCTCCACATCAACCGTGCCTTCGAGTGAAATTCCTAACCCGCTCGAGGCAGCAAATTTGCGTATATTCGCCACAATGATCTGCACCTCCGGACCCAGTATGTTGGTCCACTTCTTCACAATGTACACCGTGTCAGGGTCCTGATCTTGTGGGACTTCTTCCAACGTGGTAGTTCCTTTCAGCGAACTACGCAGTTTAGCAGCACTCTGTTGATGTCGAGCAATTGCCACCGGATTGGTAGCATCCATCAGCACACCGTCCTCCACCACACTACCATCAGCAACGATCGTTGCCTCTTTTATCTTTTCCCGATACTCTTGCGTATCGATCGAATCTTTCGCACGGGACAACTTCTTGTGACCACCCATATGCACCGCGGCTGACTCCATCCCGACAATCTCACACTCGTCAAGCTCTTCGTCTTCGTCTTCGACTCCCTGAACCGGCTCGTTATCCAAGCCCAGCGTACGTTGCAGTGCTTGCGGTGGCAGGATGTCGAGTATGTTGCTACCGTACTTGGACAGATCGGTTGGTACGAGTGGTGGTGGTGGTGTGGCTGGAGTGGGTGGTTTCATCTCATTCGCAGCGATTGCTTGCTGCAGCTGGTCGTACTTGGGCCCGCGCAAATACCGCTCGAGACAGAGTTTTACCACGTGACCGCTCTGTTTCAGCACGTCCACCGCCTGATGGTTGGAGAACCCATGCAGTGACTGTCCATCGACCTCGATAATACGATCGTTCACCTGAATCCTCCCACTCAAATCGGCCGCACTGCCAGGGGAGACACTCTTCACGAAGATGCCAGACAGTTCCTCTTTCTCGCACACGTACCCAGCAATCGTGATGCCCAGTCCGTTTTGATCCTTTCGCAATTCCACCGTAAACACCTCCGTTTCCGGAAAATCCGGTAGTGGACTGTCCTGCCCAAACGGATTGTCCAAACCGGGACTGTCCAGGTTGGCGATCGAGTATACACTGTAAATATCGCCAAACCCGGAATCGGATAGATACTGCTTTAGCTTGAGCGGGTTTGCCAGCATCACCGTGGGTACGATGGCAGAATGATCGTACTCGTCGGTTCCAACGGTAGCTGGATCTATTGGACGTGCCACTACCAGCTGTACGTGAGTGCCGGACTGGCGCAGTACGGAAGCCACCTGTTCCGAGACCATCTCGTGCAGATTAACGTCGCCGATCTGAAGAATCTGATCGCCACTCTTTAACCGTCCATCACGATCAGCCACACCACCGGCCAGAATGGTTTTCACGGTGACACCCGTCGTACGAGCGCCTATAATGCCAAAGCCCAGTCCAGTACCATCGTTGACCAATTCAATATCGAGAATGCGGGACCAATCGGCTTGCACTGTACCGGCAACAATCGTTTCTGGGACCGATTTAGGAGAGTCGTTAAATGGTCCAGCTAATGGATGTTGATCCGTCTGTTCGGGAATTAGCTTGTGATGATGATCCTGGTGATGGGATGAAGGATGTAAACGACCATATATTAGTAAAATTAATGGAATAAATATTACACCACTGAACTTGTCGTTGGGACTTTTTTGTTTTGAGAGCAATTTTCCGTTTTTAGATCTTCTTTTCCGCGTTTGTTTCATTTTTGTACCTGATGCTCACATTTATGTTTCATATCTGTCTCAGCTCGTAAAAAAAAACAGTCTAATGGGTCCAACTCATGTGTTGTTGTACCTGAGAGCATGTGTGCCTAAGTGAGCTAAGCAACTATCTGCTCCAATAATTTCCGACACTCCCTATCGATCACACCATTTACTTCATCTAAGAAACTAAAATTAGAAAATCAATTGTCACCCCCCAACGACAAGTGCACGTGGCGCATCCTCAACAAAAAACGGAGCAGAACGGAACCAAATACTTGAACAATCGAAGGCACCTCGAACAGCGACGGCTCATTGTTCAGCTTCATCGACGCATTGAGCAGCTGCTGCGCATCGAGTGGCTGTTGCTGCAGGTGCTGCGGTACGGTCGCCACTACGGTCGGACCCATCGCACCACCCACCGCAAGCTGCTGATCCAGCATGTTCAGCTTGGGCTGCGAAACCACCAGCATACCACCCGGACTGGGACTCCCGGGAGAAATCTGAGCCGAAGGTACACGCTGCTCATCCTGATAGTCCGCCTCGAACAGATCCGTACCAGGCGGAACGCTTATTACGAGCTCGCCACTGTTCGCAATGTCAAAGTCTCCGGGCAGTATTGATGGGTGCTGCGTGATCTGATGGTTCAGCTCGGCCAGTGAGTCTTGGATTTGGACAATGTTACGGAACACCGGATCCTGTAGCAGATCGAGCACCAGCTTCAAGTCGTCGCTGACATTAAGCTGCAGCTTGTTCGGTTCCATCTCCTCCACCGTCTGCTTGATGATTTCGATGTGCTTGAGCGCGTTTGAGACATCGCTGGAGAGATGCATCTTGGCAGTCTGCATGCATGCACCCACACACGGTCGTCCCCACACCCACACGCACTCCTCCACTACTAAATCAACACACTCGACACGCTACCGACAGCAGTGGATGCAATTGTGCATCAATTTTGCACGAATCCTCGAGTGAAATCCTTTCTAGTGAAGCGGATATGTTTCATTCAATGCACTGTACGCCTCTTTTCACGTCTGTCGGTTTGCACACACAGAAAAATTCCTTTCCAATTAGGTGTTTACGTGCACAGTGGAGAAAAAAACACACACAAACAACTGTCAGGCCGGGTGACAGCTGTTGTTTTGGTTGGAATTTGATCTAGAGCACTGCAGGGGTGGTCGGATACGCTTTTCGCGGGCAATTTAAAAATTTGTTTGTTTTTAATTCATTTTATCCTAAAAGCTAAAATCATATTTGTGATTGTGACCAGTGTTTAGCTTGATTGTAAATATCAACAAAATAATAATCTAAATTATGTCCAAAAAATTACAGAGATGTCACTGTACCAATTGGTGAACCATTTATAAAAATGCAAACAGTAGAAATTGTCTCAAGGTTATTCATTCATGCATGTACTGTTTCGAGTCATAGATAAGGCCTACAGGAGAGTGTGTTAATCACTATGTATATGCCTCAAAACTTCACCACAGATCAATTATCATGCCTTGGAGTCATATAATTCCATGCATTTGCTTATCTATAACTAAACAGCTAGACCTACAGCATGTTTCCTTCCTTTTTCTATTGTCTGTTATAAATAGCTATGACCAAACCTATACGGAAATGCCCACGGCGACAACTGGAGTGGCCAGCGCTAAACAACTTTTGCTACCTGCTTTCTCGGTACGATAAAACGTTTAAATCTCACCTATTCTTAACGTTCTAGGATACAACATTTAATTAGCATTGCGGTGCAGTTTAATGAAACCAGGCGGCGAGCGGGTAATTCTGCTCCAATTGTTAGCACCCGCAACCAGCACGTGCCTTTGTGACGCGCGTGTCTCTTTCTTCATTTACAAAAACAAAAAATCCGCCACAAATCACCTAAACCCCACCCAAGTGGCAATCGAGCCTTCCCGAACAACGTGATTCGTCTTGGCAGTCGGTGGTCGGTTCCACAACACAATTCACACATACGCAAACGCAGCGAACTATTGTGTTGTGATGGTGTGTTCCAACTCACACACCGAAAAAAAACCTCGCAAGCACCACCTGATGGCGTAATCGATTGTGTACCTTCTCGATTATGCGCGGCGCCTTCCCTTCCCGAAAACGGGACTAATTTTAAAACGCAAAAATGGAAAACAGGGTAGAAAACTATAATATGCCAAACTGCTTAAACCTGTTCTATTTCGAGGGACAAGAGCAAGAGGTATGTTGCAACAAGCTAAATACGGGAATGGGTATGACATGGGGTGAAATTTTGGGGAAAGAGAACAAGATGCACTATCAAATGCCACGAAACGGGGTTGGCTGACGACGTTTGTTTGAAAACAGTTTCGATGGTGCGTGCTCCACATGCTGCTCGCACCATCTCGAACGTGCGGTATCACGGTCAACGGAATGCAGTGGGGACAGAGGGTAGTGTGGTTTCCTTCCAGACTCTTACCGCCAAAGACACGTATATAATACAACTCAAGACCGAGGAACATGTGATTTTCCCTCACCGTAAAGCGCCCACAAAGGTTTCTTTCCAAAATCCGGAGAAAACACGAATCAAAATAAATACACACCGGGTGAAATGTTTTGATGATATTTTTCAATATTTTGAGTGTTTTTATTAAACTAAAACAAGCGTAACAACTTCACTATCGCTCATTCAGGTGACCTTAAATAATAAACTTTTATAATAAATCATACATCAAATGGTACACAGCTTCATTAGGGAGAACGGAGCGAAAGGGCTCAAACGGCGAAACTAACACAAGAAAAAACGCTAAATCTCTATAATGTGTGGCCCTTTCACTCACGATTGTGTGTTTGTGTGTACTAGAACGTACTCAATAATTGTATTCATATTTTCATGTACCGTTTGCGAGCCTCTGCCCTAATCGGTTTTTAAACTCATACACACACACACACACACACACACACACACATCTATCGGGTAATCCTTGAATGTCATTGGGGTGGTGGGTTTAAGGGGCAGATTGCATTTTGTGGTGGAAAATTCTACATGCTTTTTACCTTCCTCACACATCTTTCCTTCGCTCCTTGTTCCTACCTAAGCTTCTGAAATTTGGACTGTTTCAGTTCATAATACCATTTTT